>PVJS01000384.1:0-135137 GCA_004027185.1 Glis glis
AAAAAAAAAAAAAAAAAAAAAAAAAAAAAGAGATGTAGACCCTCCACAGAAACAGACAGGATAATGAGAAAGAGAACATTATTTCTTCCATTCCCTTGCAAAGGGATCCCCTGGGAAAGGTTCACTTATAAGCACTGTGTCTAGCCACAAAGGAGCTAATGGATTATATACAGTAAAGAAAAGAAGAAGGAAGTAAAATATAGTGTTAAGTTGCTGGACTCAAGACCCAGCTGTGAGCCAAACAGAGACAGCCTGTACCCTGAGCCCTCCATACCTGCGCCACTGCGGCGGGTGCTCATGTCCGCCACGTATATCCACTCGTTGGTTGCTGGATTGTACTGCTCCACGGTGCTCAGGCACTGGCGGGAAGCCCCATCGTAACCCCCAACAGCATACAGCTTCCCTGAAACAGACAAAGCAGATGAGGGTGGTGCCGGGATACCAGCGTGGAAACAGAGCTTGGCCAATGCTCCATCTTTAACCCAACCAGCATTCCGGGCCCCCTTCCTCCAGGGGACTACCAATTGACCCCCCAACCAGGGAAAGCATGCTTCACATTTCTACCTTTCACTTGCTCTTAAACCATGAGCTTTTTATAAGTGATTCTGAACCTCATTCTAAATAAATACCCTGAATACTCAGTGCAAATCTATGACCTGGCACCACTAGGGCTCAACATGTTCTTGCTGGTGAACTAGGGTAAAGCTTCTCTAGAACAAGGCACCAGTGCTGGATAGATGGAGAGGTAGAGGGCTCTCAGCTATCGCCAGGCAGGCCAGACTTCTAACTTGCAATAACGGATGGGATAAATATGGAAAAAATATTCTTCAGCGAGAACCCAAACCTATCTTGGCCACCTTGCATAACTCTGGCGGAGCAGGTCTGTGAATGGAGTGTCCTGTGTACCTTCTGGTCTGAGGTGGCAGGAACTTTTCTGCAGACTACCCTGTGATCTCTGAGCCATGCACAAGAGCCCTGAAGCATGATTACCTATTTTAAAATAAAAGTACCACTAGGTTGTTATCCAAGAGCATCATTTCCTGCTGAGGCTGGGGACTAGGAATAAGGTTGGACAAGGGAGTAGAAAATTGGTATTTGAGCCAGGCGTGGTGGCACACACCTCTAATCCCAGTATTTGGGAAGCTGAGACAGGAGGGTCACAGGTTTGAGGCCAGCCTCAGCAACACAGAAAGACCTTCTTTCAAAAGGACATAGATTACACAGATTTAAACATTTTGGGCTTAACATTTAGTCTTAGAATGCAATGGGAAAGTCCTTTCTGTGGAGAAAGGGGAGGAGGAGCCCTCACCTGTGGGCCTCCAATCTATGGGGGACCATGAGTTACAACAAGGGTCTTGATCATTCACTGTAGGCTAAATAAACACCACCAAATGCAAATCCTTTTAACAGGATTACCTAATAAACACATTTTTGGGTCATTATATGTTTTCCTAAAAGCAAGAGTACACCTAGTATGTGAAAACCTGCAATTATTTTAAGTTAGAAAGATTGTTAGGCTGAAAACTTTGCTCTACCATCAGGGCTACTGATGTAGCAAATATAAACTTGTTTTTTCTATTGTCACTGAGCCTGATTTTGTTTTCTGCCCCAGAGTCCTCTCAGATGACCCTTCTGGAAAAGATTCCTTTTGCCCAGTTCTGTCCTTACCAAAGTAAAAAAAAAAAAAAAAAAAAACAGCGGCAAGAACAACAACTGAGCAGGTCCTCCAGGGTCTCTGCCATTCCCTCGGTGCTAGTCCCACAGGACATCTCTGCGACACATGCTCTCACCGTGTGGGAGCCGCTGCCTGCACTCTGGTCCTCACCGCCCCTCCCTGAGGAGGGATGCTTCCTGACAGCCAGGATCAATGGATTCTAATTCCTCCATGTTTTTTCAGTGCTATTCAGACCACACAACAGTGGTAAGAAAATGATGAGGGAGGGGAGGAAGGCAGGCAGCATGGAGAGCTGCATCGACAAGACCTCAGGGAAGCAGAGCCCACTTGGGTCCTTCCTTCCACATCTCCCCAGAGCTGTCAAGTGGACCCGCGGCTGCCCCAGAGTGACCCACAGCCCAGAGAGCTTCAGATGCAGGAGGGGCAGGAAAAACAAACTGCCAATCTGTCCTCCATCTCTACAGGATGAGAGAGCACTTCTTCCTCATAAAGAACATGCTCACAAAAGCCTCTGTCGAGGGCAGTATTTTAAATTACTACGATTAAGGCACCTCCTCTAACCTCCATCATCCATTCCAACCCTGCGTCAGCCGAAAAAAAAATATCCACTCAAGGTTTCTCCTTGAAACTATTAGCAGGGATTTGCTATTTTTAACCCTTGGTCTATTGTTTGAGATTCCTGGCTAAGGAACAAGGGGGGAAATGGGAAGGTGGTTAGACAAAGCACTTACATTTAGCAGACAAATCAATTTCTGTACCACCAAGAGGATGAGATGGCAAGAAACTATTTATCTTGATAGGAGGACAAAATCTTTGCACTCGCTAAGATGATCTGTTCAGTACGTTGGAATAAAATACTTTCAAGTGAAAATGTAAACTACACAAAACCAGTACAGTAAGAGAAAAGAATCTTTCTATTAATGTCTAACTCACTGCACCTCACACTCTCTACCTAAAGCACATTTGCACATGTGTGTTCTTGAGTGTGTATGAGAAAGTGTGTCTATGTATGTGTCCAAATGAAAAGATATTCCAGCTAAATCCCCGCACAGTTTAATGTTTCGGTGTTGTCCTAGAAACTCTCACATTTGGTTCAAATAATACTCTCTGCCTTGGCACGTTAAACTCACATGTGTTGGTAAAACTCCTACACAGGAGCATCTGTCAGTGCTCTGAAGGAGTGTAGCACACTAAAAGAGAACTGGGCTAGGAGTCCGACAACCTGGGTTTGAGAACTGGCTGTGCTATTTACTATCGTGATGTGAAGTGCATCACTTAACCTCTCTGGGACTCAGTTTCCCTATCCAGAGAATGGAGAAAATCTGAGTTGTGCCTGTCTTCCTCAGAAGGGTTTTGAGAACAAAATGGGAATTTACAAGCTATTGCCCCCTGTGTGATGAGGACCCCTCCACCTCAGCACTCCCCTGCCTCGCCCCACACCCTCTTCTTCACCAGCCTGCCCTGCAGACAGCCAACCTGGGACGAGGTGCCCATGACTCATGTCTCTGCTGGCATTCCATACATGAATGTGAGGACAAAATTAATTAAACACGATTAACTCTCACCCCCACCACATCACACTCCTGGGTTGCATGTTAATTCTGGCTTTCCCCGCTTTCTTCTCCTCCCCACCTTTAGCAGAGATATTGACGAATGAACAAAGAAGCAGGCTGGCTTTTCCCTCCCAGGCTCCTCCTGCTTTCCCAGCCGGCTCGGCCGCTCTCAGCCCTGGGCCAGGAGCTTCACCTCTCTGAGTCTCTACCTCCCTCATCTGTTAGATCAGAACAATGGAGCCTGACTCCAAGCAGTGATTTGAAGAATGGAGCCACACTGCAGGAAGCATCCAGCACAACGCTGGACCCAGGACAAGACCCATGGTGGGATAGGGCCTGGCCGCTGCCCATGCTGCCTCCTTACCCTCCACAACGCCCACACCCACACTGCTCCGCCGCGTGTTCATCGGGGCCACAAAGAACCACTCGTTGGTCTTGTAGCTGTAGGCTTCCACTGACGCGAGGCCTGGGGGACAAGACACTTGTCAGATTTCTGTGGCGCGGGCCTGGCCGGCTATGTGAGGAACACCGAGGATGGGGGAAGAGTCCAAACCCAGGGGGCAGAGAGGGCTGTGCAGCTCATTGACACCTCTGCCTCGCCACGTGGCCCCTGATAACTCCCTGAAACACATCTGTGGTAGCCACCAGAGGAATAGGAAGACTTGACTCCCAGGGTGGGCTGCAAGAGGCAGGGCATACCTGTACTGCTCTGCAAATGCACAGTGCGGCACTCGGGAAAAGGAACACTTGACTCCAAGTGAACCCGAGGTCACCACACTGAACACTATTCCTCCCTGCTTTCCCTTGTCTTCTCCTACCGTAGACGCTGGAAAGCTAAAACTTGCCTCCCAAGATTCCCTTCCAGCGAGGGTGACCAAGTCAATGAAACCTAATTATAAATCTCATGAGGATTTCTGAAATGACCTTTGCTTGTCCCTGCTTCTTGCTATCTGGAACACAAATGTGTTGGCTGGAGTTAGAGCAGCCATACTGTGATCATGAAGAAAAGGCCAAGAGAAACTTAAAGAACTTGGCCCCAATATTCTTGAGCAACTGGATCAAGTTTTACTCATGAATCAAGCCCCTCATTTGTAAAGCTACAGTTTAGTTAGACTTTCTACTTAGAACCAAAACCAAGTCCTAAATGAAACAATGCACACTACCCTTTTATTCTCTTTATTCACAGACCCTGCTCAATAAACACAGCGTCCAGAGAGGCTAAAGATCCTGGAATCACTAAGGCAAAGAGAAGGCTGAAAAACATTACCAAACTACAAAGACACAGGTGAAATTTCAGAGAAGTAAGAAATACTGTTTGTCACCTCCCGGTGGTGGGGGGGGGGGTCTATTAAACCATTTTAGTTCAATAGAGTTACTATTATCTAATTGGCAATATGAGTAGAGATGAGGTCATCCCTGTAAGTCCATATCCACTAATGGTTCAGACCGGAGTTTGGGAGAGAGAATATCGAGGAGCGAGGGGTTGCCTGTGGCGGTATAGCCTTCCTTGCAAGGCTCAGTGGCTGTGGAAAGGGTAATGGATGAGTGGGGAGCCTGGCCCCCTGTGTGGTCTGAGGCAGATCTCTTCCAACTGCTGAGCCTCAGTCCCCTCGTCTCCTCAGCAGAGGGCTCAGACTGTAGTCCTGAGGTACTCCCGGCTGAGCATACTATCTTTCTAAGTCTCATCTTCTGAGTAAACAGGTTCTCATACACTGGAAAGTAGGAAAGAAACTGTTCTAAGTGTGGGGTCCTTTCCAGAGCCCTAGAAATCACAGTATGTGGGCAGTTACATTATCCTATGTGTAAGGTCTGGCTGTGGCTCCAAAGCAGGGGAAGGAAGGATGGTGCTACATTTTGGATCCTGAAAGCCCCTAAAGGCCTATATGTTGAAGGCTTGGTCCCCAGGGGGGTGCGACTGGGAGATGGTAAAACCTTTAGGAGAAGGGGCCTCACAGAAGGTGCTGGTCATTGGGGGTATGCCCTAATTTAAGGGGATTGTGGGACCTGGTCTCTTCCTCTTCCTTTTTGCTTCCTGGCTGACAAACTGAACACTTTTGCTCTGCTAGGCACTCCTGCCAGATGTGCTGCCTTGCATACGCCCAAAGCAATAGGCCAATCGATCTTGGACTAGAACCTCCAAAACTGTGAGCCCAAATAAGCCTTTTCTCCTTATAAGTTAACTGTCTCAGGTAGTTCTTCATAATGAAGGAAAGCTGACTAATACAGACGTGCATGTTCCTTGGGCAGTGCTAGAAATGGACAGAGGTTAGCCCCCAAACTAGCTGAACAAGGCTGTATGTAGGGCATGTCCTGGACCTACCAGTACTGCCGTCAAAGCCTCCCACCGCATAGAGCAGGTCGTTGAGCACGGCCGCCCCCAGCGTGCTTCTCCGCTCCTGCATGCTGGCAATGGACGTCCACTGGTCCTTCACACCGTCATACACATCCACTGTCCGCACCCGCAGTGAGCCGTTAAACCCGCCCACAGCATACACGTGGCCAGCCATGAACACCACACCTGAGGCACAGGAACCAAGGAATGAAGGTGAGGCGAGACAGGTGACTGCTCGTGCTGACGGTGACAGCTGGGAGCAAGGAAGGCTCACAAACAACCGCAGGCGATAGCCTCCAACTGCAGGGACCTGGAGTCCTGGGGCTCACTACATTTCTTTTCCTATTTGCTTTTCTAATTTTGCTTGATTCAAGCAAATACCTGAGTTAGCATGAACCTCTCAGCACATAAGAATTGGCCTCTGGAAGGGGCAGCCAGAAACTGTGCAGGCGGGGAAGGGAAGGGAGCCTAAAATGCATAGATGTTTGAGGAAAGAAAGAGGACCACTGATTTCCGGCAGAGTGGAGACAGCCAGGGAAAGGTGCTGCTGAACCAAACCGAGGGCCGACGCTGCTCACCTGCTCTGCATCTCCTGGAGGGAAGCTCAGCAATCTGGTCCCATCGGTCCTCCTCGAAATCATAGCACTCCACGCTGCGGATGGCCTTGGGCGCCTGACCGCCAACCACAATCATGACCTCCAGAAAGACGAGTGGATGTTAGCTGGGTGTCCCCAACACCCAAATTAAAGGGTGACCGAACCCTGGTTCTTCCACATGCTAGGGTCTGTGGGTAATCTGAGCTGCCAGTTTACAGAGCTATAAATATGGAGATGCTGCCCCCAGTCACCAACAGTATGATTATTCAAGAAGTCTGACAAGTATCTTCCCACAGAAACACAATCCTAAGGTCTATGCTTCCAAAATGCCTCACTCAGGGCAATGTTGGGGGGTACATGAAGCCACTTACAGCATCTTCTGCAATCTCAGTACCCTCATGGACTGGGGTTGGGGAACTAAATTTTATAGCAAAACAAACTGAAATATATTTTGGAAAAGAGTACAGAATTCAGACAGATTCTTAGGATAAAACTATTATTCAAAATGGTTTTCTAAAGGCCTAGACTGCAGGGGCATCTACTCACTGTAGTATGGAAAAAATTGTAAAACACTGCTTTGCAGTGGTTATCACAAAACTTATTTAAATGTTGATGTTCTGAAAAAATGGTGCTAACAGTGTTATTTCCACATGGTAATAGCTACTACCACTGCCAAATACCAGGTGAAGTATGTTGTCATTCGCTTGTCTCATGCCCCTGTGAGGTAGATATTATCATCCACATTGACAGATGAGGGAAGTAAAGCTCAGATAACATATCCAAGGTCACTCAGCAAAAAGTGAAAAGACAGAGACTGAAACCCAAGTCCACCTGACACAGGACTGAGGCTGCCCCCCTCTGGCTCTAGAGACAGGGTCTATGGTCTATGCAAACACAGCTTGCTGCATCTCTGTCAAAACACAGGTCACATTTTATCAGTGGGTCATGAAACTAATATAATGGATTGTGACCAACATATTTTCAATAAAATACCACACAAAATATCATAGCAAGGGTGTTATTTCATGAAATATCTGTTCTGGTTATACACACTTGTATGTGTCTTCTGGATAGCAATTTATATGCATTTCTTACTGAAGGGAATGGTCAAAAAGGAAGGAAGGGATGGAGAGAGGAAGGGCGAAGAGAGGGGTGGAAAGAGAAAGAGAATGCCATTGCTCCAACTATCTTAATAGAACTGCAGTACCTAATTGGTATACCCATTGTTGTGACTTTTGTCACAGGCTATTAAAAGTAAAAATTCAAGTACCAAAGCTACAGTTCACATATTTAATAAACGTGTATATTCACACTGTTCCCATAACAACATCGCTGTCACTCAATGACATACCAGTACACCTTACTGAGGAGGGTAGAAGTTGCAGCCCCAGCCAATACAAGCCACAGTATGAGACCATGACCTGTAGCTGCTTTTATTTACCAGTGGTTCTCAAACTTCAGCATGCATCAGAATCACCCAGAGAGCTGTAAAAACACACATTACCAGGCCCCACCCAGTTTTTGGTTCAGCTGGTCTAGAATGGGGAGACAATATGCATTTCTCACAAGTTCCCAGGTGATGTTGCTGCTGTGCTATAGGACCGATACTCTGAGAACCACTTTTTTTTTTTTTTTTGCGAAACTGGGGATTGAACCCAGGGGCATTCTACCGCCAAGCTACACCCCCAACCCTGTCTTTTTATTCTTTATTTTGAAACAGGATGTCACTAAGTTGCGGAGGGCCTCACTAAGTTGCTGAGGCTGGCCGTGAACCCGGATCCTCCTGTCTCAGCCTCCCAAGTACTGGGATTACAAATGTGCGCCACCACACCCAGTTTACATATCACTTTCTTAGGATGTCTTTGATCTATGTGTGTCCCTCTGCTGAGATCTCAGCTACCCTGTGGGTTTCGCATTGTGCTGAAACCATTTGGTGACTTGTCTATGTTCTAACCTAGACAGTGAACCCTGTCAAAGCAGAAAATGTATCTGCCGCAGTCACCAAGATAACCCTAGATCCTTTTATTGCCAGGTAAAGTTGAGGACTGTTTCTTTGGAATACATGTTTCTTTGGAATAAAAAAATCAATAAATAAAAAGTGAATAGTAAGGAAGTAAATGAAAAGTACATATTTAAAGGAAAGTAAAGCACATGAGACATGTTGAAATACCAAATACAATTGCAGTAACATTGAAAAAAACAAACAATATAAAAAGAGAGAGAGACTTTCCCATCTTTTGACTTAACCAGGAAAAAAGAAAAAAGTTTGTTTATTCCTTGCCCAGCTATCAAGATTCTTCTATAAATTAAAGAAAAAAAAGTAAAGCTTTCCAGGAACGTCACCATGTCCCAGAAACTGTCTCCTGTCAGGGGTGGGAAGAATACATTCATATTGGAGAAAATCCACCGCTTATCTCTGAGAATTTTCATAGTAACATAGTAACAATATTACAGATAGTAACAATATTACAGACATTTTTATGTTAAAATCTGAGTATAAAGACAAAAATAATATAGGACACAATTTTCAAAATAAGCTTGCCTCTGAGTCATAAAACTACTGGAGAGAAATGATTTTTAACATTCAAAATGATGAGGTTTTGGTGGGGTAGGACTGTCAGTTTGGGGGTAGCTCAAGGCAGCAGGGAGGAGCAAGTGCCCATTCTGCTTCTCTAGCAAGCATAAGAAATCCAATTTTTATGGCAGTTCTTGGAAGAACCCATCATACAAGCAACACTGTAGCTACCACTGTGTTGATCATGCAGAAGAAAAAGAATATCCTATATTGACTACTATAGAAAAGTTGTTTCCACAGATACTTGGTCTTAACAACCGATTAAGGAAAACACACACACACACACACACACACACACAATGAGTATTCCCAAAGTCTACATATATTACATCTCTGAAATTACAAACTCTAGCTGCTTAAGACCATAGGATGTTAGAGCAAAAGGAGACTTAAACCATTCTCTCCCGGAAGTCCTCATTTTACATTTCCAGAAACACCCAGACCCAGGTAGTTCAACAAGTATATCAGTTTCCCCAACACTTCTAAACCCCAATTCACTAAAGATTTATGAGGTTTTAATAGAGATTGTGGAATTAGATCAGCTTATTTAATTATCAGTATTTTTTAAAGGGATAGGGTCTTACTATATTGCCCGGGCTGATCCCAAATTCTTGGGATCAAGTGATTCTCCTTGCCTCAGTCTCCCGAGTAGCTGGGACTGCAGAACTGTGCCTAGCAGTGATCATTATTTTGGGGCATTTATCCTTCAAGGTAACACTGTGTAGAAATGATTGGTCATGCAGGAATCACAATAAAGAACTGCTTCTAAGCTAACAATTTTGCTAAAACAAACATCATTTAATCACTCCCAAGGATTGCAGTATACTTGAGAGTCTTTCAGGGAGCCTCAGGATCCTGATCCCAGGCCTCAGTTGTCTCTGTGTTGAAGGCTGCGGGTGTTCTGGGAAGTTCTCATTGATATAGAATACAGTGAGCGGAACTCCACAGTGGCAGGGATAGTCATTAGACACGCCCCAAGGGAAACGCTCTCACTTTGGAAGGCCAAATGGGCATTTATTTTAGGAAGATTACTGAAACCACGGAAAGACTACCTGATTTCTTAGAAAAAAATTTCATCATAACAAGTTTTTAAATACATATATTATGCTCTTTTTCACATAGATCACGCTGGTTCCACCAGTATGACTGGGATTGAAGGCATTTTGGTGCCTCTTCGCTGCAGTGACAACCACCCTTGCACTGAGTTGCTGGTCTGAGAGCCACTTGGTGCCAGAGACTAGAGAAAAGGACAGCTGGTAAACAAGACGGAACCTTGGGCTCTACGTGAGGATCGAGACCCTGACCTGGTCTCAGGGCTATGTAAGTCATTGCCTCTCCACTCAGGCGAGAGAGAAACCTGGGCACTGCACACTTTCTTCATGGGGCAAGAGCAGAGTATGTCCAAACTCTCTTCCATGACCGGTGAGCTGGGCAGAAGGTAGGCCCAGCCAGTCGGTCCCTCGGGCCAGGGCAGGAAATGAGAGTCTCTCTTACCCTGGTGCGTGGGGCCGCAGGGCTAACACCAAGATTCATCCAGAGGAGCATGTTGAGGTCGAGCCAGCAGACTTGTCCCAGCAGGTTTCTGAGCAACAGGTGCTCCTGGTAAGTACTGACAGGAAAGGTGCAGAAACAATGGGGGTCTGAGAGCCAGGCAACATGAGGGCAAAGCCCAGGGAGAGAATAGAAAGGCAGATGAAATGGATTTTGGGTCAGATACATTTGGGATCAAATGTCAGGCCCATTGCTAATTAGCTGTGTGAACACACAAAGACTTTTGACCTTGCTAAGCCTCATTTTCATCAGGATAGTAAGATTTTTCTCATAGGGTGTCAGGAGGCTTAAACGACACAAAGTACTTATATAAATACAAGTGACAATCATGGTAAACGGTAGCCATTAGATTTTAGCTTCTATTATTAGATCAACACATCATTATTATTAAGACAGATGCTGAAAAACAGATTCCTGACAAGTCATAGAAAGGAAACTTAAGAACCTGTGAATGGGAGAATGAGCGTACTACTAATCCAGGGGTGATGACTGGGTACTTTCAGGACCCCAGGGTTTTTGCCAGGGTGTGGACCATGACGGAAGATAGACAGTGCTCACCGAGGGACGTGACCCAGATGAGAGGTCATACTACCCATCTGCCAACAGCCTCTGCCTCCAATGCCATCTACTGAAAGCAGGATGGCCCTCTCAGGAGCCAATGCCCCCTCCCAGCCCAAATGGCTTTTTGGTGTCATTTTTAAAGAATTGAATAGGGGTGCTAACTGAACTGGAATGACAGTGAGAAGTGTCAGATTCAGTACATTTCCAAAGGACTCATTTGCATCTCCCTGGAACCTCCTTTCTCTGCTGCCATCTGTGGAGCAGGGCATCGTGGGAGGACTCCGAGCGGCTGGGAGACAGCTCCTGGTTGTCCATGGCAACCCAGCCTCGGAAAGTGCTGGGCGGTGAGTGTGCGGGAGCCAACATGATATTAGCTGTTCCAGCTTGAATGTGTCGGTATAAGCTGTGCATCTATGGCTCAGGAAGAACACCCCTATGACTCTGCAGCGATCTCAACCCAGAATCCTATTTCTTTCAGGGAAAGGACTTGGCTGGCAAACAGATTCACTGTTGAGGATAGTGCAGATCTCTTTCCACCACTTCATTTCTCCAAGTTTTCTCTGTCAGAAGCCTATCTGGAATAAATAAATGAAAGCTCAAACTAGCCTGCCATTGGAGTGCCCATGGCTGCTCCTCCAACTAGCCCATTTATCTCCTAACTCCTATCCTCTACTTATTTTTCACTGACAAAGTTCTATCTTGCCTTCTCACAGACTTCTTAAAATTAAATATCCCCAAAAGGCAGAAATCAGGGTTCTTTCCATACAGCGCTAAGCTGAAAGGCTTCTGTGGTGTTTAGAGTCAATATCATAGAACAGGTCAGAACTCAGGTCTGGGGTCAGTCATCCACAGCTTACATCTTAGTTCAGCCATTTACTAGCTGTGCTTTAAAAATGGGTGGTGGATCTTGTAATTTGTACAAGATATGTGGAACTTAATTCCCCTCCACTTGAGAGGGGTAGCCTAAGTGATTTGCATCTAACAAATAACATATTGCAAAAGCGCTAAGCATCGATTTTGAGATGAGGTTCTTAAAAGGCCAAAGCTTCTGTCTTGGGTGTGCTCTCTTATTTTCTTGCTCTGAAGTCACCGATTCTGGGAGGAAGCCAGTTACCGTGTCATGAGGATACTCGAGCAGCTTATGGAGAGGACCATGCAGCAAGGAACTGAGGTCTGCCAGCAGCCACGTGAGCAAGCGCAGAATCAGGTTCTCCCCAAATAAGGCTGTAGATGACTGCAGCCCTGACCAACAGCTTGATTTCATGAGACCCAGAGGCAGAATGACCCGGCTAAGCCACTCTGGGAGGTCTGCCCACAGAAACTGTGGGATAATCAATGTTTTTTGTGTTAAGCCAACAAGGTTAGGGTAATTTGTCATGCAGAAATAGATAACTACTACACAATGAGTAGGTGACATAACCTCCAATCTCCTTATGTGCAAAATGGGGATAATTATAATTATGAAAATCACATGAGATGATAACTGCAAATCATTAGCTCTGTGTTTGGGGTGTAAGTGCTCAGTAACTGAGATTTGCTATTTTCATCATTGTGGGGATTAGTACCGCGCAGTGCTTAGAAGCCTAGGCTTCAAGTCAGCCAGACTTGGATTCAAGTCCTTGCACTGCCACCTAAGGGCTTTAATACCCTGGACAGGTCACTCAGTTGCACTAAATCTCACTGAATCTTGGTCTTCTACAACATCAGAGCTTCCAGACTCATTATGAAGAAAAAATACGATAATGTATACTTAGTGCTTAGCCTAAACCATAAACAAAGAAATTGCTCGGTAATTGGTATTTAAGCTACACTACTGTATCACCATCCATGCTTTTGATGATAAGGACAATGACCCAGGAAGAAACAAAATGTCTATTACACATTACTCTGAGTGGCCATCAGAGGGCATGAGCCTCCTCCTGTTGTCATGGGAACCAGTTTCCGGATGTACCTTCCCACAGACGATTTACATTAGATCTTGCAGACTCAGCCCTGCAGAAAGTTTTCCTCTACCGCTCTCCATGCTCCTAGAATGTCCTGCTCATTCTCCCACTGTGGCACTTACATGCTACACTGTAATGTCCTTTCACATCTGTCTCCCCTGCCCCTTGTCTGGGAGTCCCTTGGAGAAGGGACCACCTCATAGGAGCCTTTGGGGCTCCAGCACCTACCCTAGTGCCTGGCAATTAGTGACTTCTCTATGGAAGTGTGCTGGATGAATGAGTTAATAAGTTAACAAATTAATGCACACATGATGGTTTATAATGTATTTCTGAATTTTGGAAAGAGGTTTTTTTGTTTAATCAATGTGCCTCACAATTCTTCTAATCCCCCATGAATGACAACTGGATTCATTCAGTGTTGGATGGCTTTGTGGGCTGAACCAAATGTTCTAGGGTTGACCTACAATAATGATCAAAGGAGGACATAAAGTAGGACATAAATCCTTACCATATTCATGTAAAAACACAGGTATGAATGATGCAAGATTTGGGGTGATATAAATGGTCGCTACTAAATTTCCATAAAGTTACTTCTTTAAGAATGTATCTTTCATTCATGAAAATTTTTACTATTGTCCACCCTGTGCCAGGATCTGGGCTGTGTGCCAAGGACAGATGAGTAATGCCTGCTGCCATGGAACCTACAGTTTAGTGGAGGAGCTGTCGTTCTAGAAGAAAACTCCAAAAAAAAAAAAAAATCTGCCCAAAGCCTCAGCCTGGGGTACTCAGCAATCTACTCAAATGACTATCCCTAGCCGGGTGTGGTGGCACACCCTTGTAATCCTAGTACGTTGGAGGCTGAGACAGGAGGATCTGGGTTCGCAGCCAGCCTCAGCTACTTAGCCACAACTTAGTAAGACCCGGTTTCAAAATAAAGAATAAAAAAATAGGGCTGTGGTGGAGCTCGGAGGTAGAATGCCCCTGGGTTCAATCCCAGTACTGCAAAAAAAAAAAAAAAAAGGACTATCCCTATTGTTCAGAAACCAATTAAGTCATCCGGCGTAATGCCACACACCTTCAATCCCAGAACTTGGGAGGCCGAGACAGGAGAATCGTAGGTTAGAAGACAGCCTCAGCAGCATAGTGAGACTCTCAGTAGCCTATCAAGACCCTATTAAAAAAAAAAAAAACTAGAAAGGGCTGGAAGCACAGCTCAGAGGTAGAGTGCCTCTGAGCTCAATCCCCAGTACCAAAAAAAAAAAAAAAGAAGAAACCAATGGAGTCATCAGCGCCCTGACCCTTCCTTCTCCTTTGAATAACCTTTCTCGCCAGTCATATGTCTACATATTAACAATAAACTTTAAACACTGCAATTTAAAAAGAAAGCATTTACAGTTGCATCACAAATTATGAAATACCTAAGGATAAATCTGACAAAAGCCATGCAAGACCCATACATGGGCAACTATAAAATATCACTGAGAGAAATTAAGGAAAACCTGGATAAATGGAAATACACACTGTGTTCACAGATCAGAAGATTTAGTATTAAGATGGAAGCTCCCTCTAATTGATTTAGAGATTGAATCAGCCCCAATCAAACTCCCCATAGCTTTTTGTAGAAATAAGCAAGTTGATTCTGAAACTTAAAGGACCTAGAATAATAAAAACAACTTTGAAGAACAAAACTGGAGAACTCACACTATCTCAATATTTACTATAAAGTAGTAATCAAAGCAACATGGGATTGGTATAGTGACAAATAGATAAATGGAAAACAATATAACCCCAAAGACACCAACACATATACAGTCAGTTATTTACAACGAAAATGGCAGGTAATTCAATGGAAGTATCTTTCCCATAAATGGTATGGAACAACTGTACATTCATATGCAAAATAAATAAAACTTGATCCTGAATCCTTACTTCACATACCATATATTTAAATATCTACTCAAAATGGACCATAGGCCTAAATGTAAAACTTAAAACTAAAACTTCCAGAAAAAAAGTATAGAAGAAAATCTTTCTAGAAGAAATTAGTATGTCAAAAACATATTTGCACTGAAAAATTATTCACAATGGCTTAGAGATGGAATCAGCCTATGTCCACTACGGATGAAGAGATAAAGAAAATGTGGTATATACATACACAGTGGAATATTATTCAATCTTTAAAAAGAAGGAAATCTTGTCATTTGTGGTATGGTTAAATCTAAAG
This sequence comes from Glis glis, assembly GCA_004027185.1. Classification (NCBI taxonomy): domain Eukaryota; kingdom Metazoa; phylum Chordata; class Mammalia; order Rodentia; family Gliridae; genus Glis; species Glis glis. The sequence continues at coordinate 15,011 of PVJS01000384.1, forward strand.
GACATTATGTTAAGTGAAATAAACCAGGCACAGAACAATAAATACTGCATAATCTCACTTATATACAGAATCTTAAAAAAGTAAAAACAGAAAGAGAGAATAGAATTTGGTTACAAGGACCTGAGGGGAAGGGGGGTAGAGAGATGTTGATCAAAGGATACAAAATTTCAGTTAGGAGGAATAAGTTCAAGAGCTTCATTGTATAAGTCGGTGACTACAGTTAATGATGCATTGTATTGCTGAAAATAATTAGAAGAGTAAATCTTAAATGTTCTCACCACAAAAAATGAAAACGTGAGGCAATACATATGTCATTAGCTTAGTTTACTTTAGGCATTCCACAATGTATATGTATTTCAAATCATTATGTTGTGCACGATAAATATATACAATTTTTCCTCATCAATTAAAATAATTAATTTTTCTAGAAAAATAACCTCTGCTCTTCCAAGGATACCTCTAAGAAAAAACAAGGCATAGGTTGGAAGAAAATATTATAAACAAGTTAAGATGCAGCCTGAACCTTGAGAAAAAAAAAACATTTGAAATATGTACATACAGAGGCCTAATCTCTTTACTGTAGAAAAAGCCCTTAAACACTATGAATAAAAACATACAATCCAACAGAAAAATGGGCAAAGGACATGAACAGAGAATTCCCTCCAAAAGAAAAATAAATGCCAATAATCATATGAACATAAGATTAATCTTACAATTAAAGAAATGCAAACTAAAACATGTCGTCTTATAAAGAATATTTGGCACAGAAATTAGTTTATAATACAAAAAATGGAAATCACTACAAAGCCCATCAATAAAGAACAATTAAATATGTAATGGGACAGAAACACAATACCATGTACCCATTATAATTTAAATGCTGATTTCATGCATATCGATGACATTAAAAACAGTCTATAGCATATGGTTGAGTTGGATGGGGGGGCTATTTCAATCTGTACAGCAAGATCTCATTTACCTAAAAGGGTACATTTTTACCTATCTGTGAGAGAGTATACAGAGATATGTCAGAAAGAAAACTCACCAAAATAGTAGCAGTGATGGTCCCTAGGAAGGATTTCAGGTGACTTTTACTTTATTTCTAAATTGTAGTATTGTTTTAATAATCTACAACAAGCATATATTTCTATAGTTAAAGAAAGCTAAGTTACTTTTATTTTGAAAGCTATGAGGAAGTTTCAATGTGATGTTTCAACAAAATGAATCAAAACAAAAGGCATCGAGATGCAATGAGACAAATGGCCAGTCAGACCAGGGCCCTGGCCCTGTGGCTGCACCTTCTTCAAGCAGGTAACTGGACACAGGGCAGACACGTGAGTGTACACTCAGGTTTACAGGAGTGAAGTCAGACGCAGGACATCACGGGGTCACAGAACAGGTGTGCAGGCTGAGAATGACTCAACTCAAACACAGGCTTTACTACTGTAGCTGTGTTGACCCTTGGGCAAGTCACCTCACTTCTTAGAGCCTCAGTTCCCTCCTTTGTAGAATCAGGGTAATAACTGTCTCTACCTTATAGGGTTGGGGAGAAATTTACATAATAAAATAAAATAGATATGTGAGCCAGGTGTGGCAGTGATGCCAGTAATCCCAGCTACTTAGGAGGCTGAGGCAGGAGGATGGCAATTTCCAAGCCACCCAGGGCAACTAACAAGACACTGTCTCTAAATCAAATAAAAAGGGCTTGGGGTATAGCTCAATGGTAGAGCCCTTGCCTAGCATGTGCAAGGCCCTGGGTTCAATCCCCAGTACCACAAGGAAAAAAAGGTATACATGTGACACCCTTAGCCAAGAGCTTGGCACAAAGAAACACTTAATAAAGATAAACTGCTTGAGCCAGGCTCAGTGGCACATGCTTATAATCACAGGACCTGAGAGGCTAAGATGGGAAGATTGCAGGTTGGAGGCCAGCCTCAGCAACTTAGTGAGACCCTATTTCAAATTTTTCAAAAGGGCTGGGGGTGTAGCTTGGTGATAAAATGTCCCTGGGTTCAATCCCTAGTAGCAAAAAAAAAAAAAAAAAAAAAAAAAAAGATCAGCTACTGCTTGTATTTGTTCACATTGCAACTACTATGTGCTCTATAAATCCCATGATCCAGGGTCAAGGAACAAAGAACTACAAACCTCAGAGAATCCCAACATCAAGTCTTGGACTCTACCCCTGTGAAACTTTCTGGGAGGCAGCAGGCAAAAGGGGGTGGCAGCCAGCAGGAGAGGAGGACAAAGCAACGGCCTAAAAGATTTCCTGGTGCCACCTGTTGTGTCATTGATGAGCCAAAGCGACTCACTCTCTCCTACCTTCGCTCCCAGGTTGACTGGGACCTTCCTCCAGACATCCGTACATTAGAATCCTAAAAAGACTACTCGAATGCATGCCAAACCAGAAGAGACTTCAGGGGTCACTGAGTGCCACATCCCCCATTCCTCAGCGAAAGAACCTGCAGGTGAGGGAGGGACCCTGCTGGGAACCAAGCAGTCAGCACCCAGCTTAGACTTTCAGTCACAGTGTCCTCTCCAAAGCTCATTCTTACTCCTGCTAGCTGCTTGCATGGCCCACTAGAAGAACTGGTATGGCCTCCACTCAGTGAAGACCAACACGGCCGTTCCTGTCCCAATGGAAAGAAAGCACAAACCATGGCGTGAGGTGGGAAGGGGAGGGAGGGAGAGCTCTGCATTGTTCTCAAACGTGCCCAATGATACTTGAAACTGTTAGAAATGGAAGACCCCAGATGAGGGAGGTACTAACAGATTCAGGAGGAACCAGCAGACTCCATCTCCTAGGCCTTAAATGCAACCAAGTTGCAGGTAGGGCAGCCATGTAGGAGGAGGCAGGCGTGGAGGCCACTTTCCCAGGATGTACGTGGTCCCAACTCTGGGCAGTGGCCAGGCCAGGGCTTACCTTCGGCAGGCTGACTGGAGTCCTGGGCTTGGTTCTGGGATTCTTAATCAAGAGCCTCTGATCCAGAGGGAGCAGATGGTATTTCATGGCCTCGATGAGGAAATCCTTACAGGTGTTGTTATTCTTGATCAAGGCTTCTTCTTCAACCGTCTGGAGGTAATAACCCACAGGTGACCACGTTTCCCAAGCTCTCTCCCTGGGCTGGGCCATTTCTGCAGTCTCACTCTCATTCATTTCCACTCTACATCATCTCAGACCCAGAGAATAAGATCCACAGAGATACAATTTAGTGCTTGCCTCCTGGATTTCAAGAGCACAGGGGTTAAGTGATGAAGCTGAGGCATCAGAGACTCAAATTCCAGCGGTATCACTTAACATCTCTGATCCTCAGTTTTCTCATCTGTAAAATGGGCATATCAAAGGTATCTACAACCTCACTAGTTTTGTTTGTTTGTTTGTTTTTGAGGCTTAAATGAGTTTATGCAAAACCAAAGCTAAGTGGTTGTCCTGCAAACCTCTTCCACATTCTTCCTGGTTCAAATGCATTATAATGCTTAGTGCAAATGGTCAGAGATCTGAGGGAAGGAGAGGGAAGAAAAGAGGAAAGGAGGCAGGATGAAGGGCTAACCTTTAGAGTCACTAAGTAAAATCAGATTGCCAAAGAGAAGGATTTATATCTATTTTCTTAGAGTGGAAGTCTCCGGGAGAAACTGGCCAGTGTGGCTCTTCATAGCAGAGTAGTCACACCAGAGCAGAAAGGATATCCTGCACAAAGTCCCACCTTTCCACCTCGCCTAGACTCCCTCCAAGCCCCGATGTGGCTTCTCCACCTGGTATTCCAGAGCTCATGACCTAAGCAGGAGGTTAGCAAGTGCATGCCTTGACATCGTGTGAGCGAGACTACAGGCGAAGGCATTCTGGCGCTCTGGCTACCAACCTCCTCCTTCCTGCCCACGTCGTATCATCACGTGGCCTATCTAAAATGAATCGTGTGGTCTTCTGACGCTACTTTGTGCTGGGAAAACATCAATTTCATTCAACTGCTAACACTAATTGAACGTCTCCTGATTTGGTAGCCCTGTGCTGGTCCCCGGGAAGGAAATGATGAACAAAACAAAGTTTTTGACATGAGGAGCTCAAGTCCAGTCACAGAATAAGAAGGGGTCTCCCACCTCAATCACTTCAGCCCTCAAGCAGGTCACGCACAAGGCCTGGCTGAACCTCTCCTGGTCCCCGTCTGTCACTAGCAATGAAATATGGCCAGGATCATCACCTGCTGGGTAGCATTAAAGCTGGTAGGAAAAGAAGGATTGGCAACACAAGGCCTCTGTCACCTCTGGGTACCTCCTTCCCCAGAAATAAGCCCCAAGAACACTCTCCATTTCCTTGGAAGAATTTTTTACCCTCCTACTAGGAGACTGATCCTGGTTGGGACAAATCACAAACTTTGAAAGTTAAAAAATAATCTCACCACCAGGCTGGGCGTGGTGGCGCACACTTGTAATCCCAGTACTTGGGAGGCTGAGACAGGAGGATCGCAGGTTTGTGGCCAGCCTCCGCAACTTAGTGAGACCCTATTTCAAAATAAAGAACAAAAAAAAAAAAAATAGGGCTGGGGGTGTAGCTCGGAGGTAGAATGCCCCTGGGTTCCATCCCCAGTACCACACAAAAATAAATAAAAAATTAAGAAGGATGGGAGGCAATCTCTAGAAAAGCTAGGGAGGAAAGAAAAATGCTAGAGCAACTACTTTTCCCAAACAATTCATCCAGCATCAATTATAAGTTCCCTTAGAGAGTTAGTGCTTCAAAGGTACAGAGTTTCAATCTGGGGTGATGCAAATGTTTTGGAAATGAATACAGTGATGGTCATACAACATTGTGAATGTAATCATTGCCAACGAATTGTACACTTAAAAATGCTGAGTGTTCTTTGTTCTTATCAAGTTCATGTTATTTGTTCTTATCAAAATCACAACGCTTATGTTATATATATTTTATCATAGTATATAGCATGAAAATGCTTAGTAAAAGCCTAATGCACACTAGCTTTTGTGAAGCCCAGAAGCGAGGCAGTGTTGGGTGCAGGGCTGTGCAGAGCTTTGATCAGCCATCCCCAGCAGGTTACACTAGTGTCAAGTTTCAAGGTCGAATGAATAGGAAATATCATTTCCTAGAGGTGTGAGACCAAATGAAAAGTCCTTTTAAAGAAGGGGGATCCCACGCAAAAGTTCTCATGCCCTTTGCGTCTGACCTCCTCCTTTTCCTGATCCAAACTCTACTTTTCCATAATCACCCAGGAACTATTTCCTACTGTGTCTGTTAAGTTTCAGCTGTGGACACCTGATGGAGGTTGTGACCAGAACTTTGTAAGGTCCCTTCAGCTTTCTCTGGAACCCAGGTCCCTCTGACTGCTCACCCTCCTGTGGAAGTGAGACTGTGCGGGAGGCTAGATGCCACTTTGGTCAGTTTCCCACAAGACGGCAGGAAGTGCGACTGACCGGAGTCTGGCAGGTTCAGTGCCTCAGAGGTGCTTTCCTACAGCAAGACTATGATGCCACCAGGTGGCGGTAGAATCCTCCAAGGTAGCCTGCAGGGCCCAAGTGAAGGCTTGTCCCTCAGCACCTGCCAAGGAGGCTGAAGCACAAGTCAAAGGACCTTTCATTGATGCCTTAGGCCTGTGGCCAGCAGTGTCAGGAGCAGAGGACTTTACAAGTGCTCATGAAAATACTGGTCACCCATAGTCACAGAGACAGTAATGCCAACTAGCATTCACTTTGTCCTCAGACAATCCTATCAGGACAGCTTCTATTTTGACCAGATGAGAAAACGGAGGTTTTCAAGGGTTAAGAATAGCAGAGAGTAACCAGAACTGAGCTCCAGGCTGCGGAATCTCCTCTCTTACCCTTGCATTCTACTTTCCCTTCCTTCCAGAGACTGCTTCATGGACAGCTGAGGGTGTCTGGGTTGGTGCACATATTTTAAAGTTTATTCTCTGCTTGCTCATAAGAGTGTCTAATGACATTTACTATTCAAAATAAGCCATGTAATGGGTAAACAGAACAAGACTATCAAAGGTGGCAGCTCGTAGAAGTGTGTGCTTCAGAGACAGGCTGTTGTGAATCTGAACCCTGACCCTCCCCAGTATTGACCAATGACCCCAAATCTATCCCAACCTCCATAGCCCCAAGGCCCAAGTTGTAAAAAGAGGGTTATAATCTTTGCCTCATGGGCTTATTATAAGGATTAAGTGAGAAAACATGTGACTCAATAAGGGCATCCCATAATTCTTCGTTTTCCTTTCCTTTATTGGAGGAAGTAGGAGCAGTATGCATTCTAAGTACCTGTGCAGAACTGGTTTTTACAATGCTGAATTGGGCTCCAATTTGCCTAAGAGCATGGTAAAAAGGCAACAGAAACATTATGAAAATGATCCTTCTTGCTTTGGTCCTCTACAAGGAAAGCAGTTACCTTTTGTTGAACATTTGCCTGCCATGCTAGACTCTGTGCTAAACACCTGGCTAGCACGCTGACAACTCTGCCCGCGATGACCCACAATAGCCCTGCTGGCCTCTATTATCTGATCCCTGGAAGACCCTAGCGCTTGAATAAACACTCAAAGCTGATCAGGAGTAAAGCAGGGACTGGAACCTAAACATCTTATTCTCAAGCCTATGCTGTTAAACTTCACATTCCCACACTTCTCACGGCCCAGGGGTTTGGCACCCTCCACCCATGCAAAAGACCCATTAAACTCCTCGCCCATGCCACCCAGCCAGGCTTGCCTCTGCTGCTCCTGGAAGCCTGGATACGCAGGCATGCACTCACCTGGACGAGGTAATCCCTGGGCAAGAGAGGGAGTCGGACGTGCTCCATCAGCTTTGCCATGTGTTCTAAACGGGTCTCTTTCTCATAATTGATCCACGAAATCACAGCCTCAAATACCTGTAAAGAAGAGAGAAAATTTTCAAACAACATCCTCAGTCTGTAAAAAAGAAAAAAAAAGCATTACAAATCATCCACAAAGGTGTTTAAGATTCAATATTTTAAATAAAACAAAAACATAAAGGCTTTGTTTACTAGCTGGTCTTAGAGTGAAAATGAGTGCACACATGCACACACACACACACACACACACACGCGCACGCACAATGACAAAACTGCTGTCCCAAATGTAGAATTATCATGGCTCATTCTAAAGTAAAAATCAAGCTGGGAGTGGTGGCGCATGCTTATAATCCCAGTACTGGAAGGCTAAGACAGGAGGATCACAGGTTCAAGGACAGCCTCCGCAATGTAGCAAGACTCTCAGCAACCTAGTGAGACCCTGTTTCAAAACAAAAAGTAAAAAGGGCTGAGGATGTAGCTCAGAGGTAGAACGCCCCTGGGTTCAATCCCCAGTACCACAAAAATAAATACATAAATAAATCACTATCAGTTCTAATAATTATTTAAGGGTGAAGATGCAAAGCAGGAACTATGAACCAAAAGCATAAAGACTGCTCAAGAAGATCCGGTGTCCTGGGGGCAACGTCACACTCCCCCGTCCAGCCCCACTTTCCTCGCGTGTCCCCATGTACAGTTAATGCCGATGAAAACAGTCAGAATGCCCTCTGCCTCACGCTGGCTGTGACGATGAATGTGACACTGAATGACAGAGAAGGGCAAAAAAGTTTCCCCTAGGATTTAACTTCTTTTTGGAGGAGATTTCATTTCTATGTAAATGGAAACTGGAGGGTATGGAACCAAAAGGAGAGTCTGTGGTTTGGATGTTTGCTTTGTTCAAGGATAAGTCCAAACTCAAACCTGCACCCCTCTGCAAAATTTGGTGTTGGTGAGACCAGGGGGAAAGTAGAAACATTAGTGGAAACTTAATAAATACGGTGCTTTTAAAAAGGGAGGGAAGAATTTGGCAACATCGATCAAATATGTAAATATGCATACTCTTTGGCCTAGAAATACCACTCCTAGAACTCTAATGTACAAAAGTGCTCATATAAATGTGTAAGAGGCCGGGCGTGGTGGCGCACGCTTGTAATCCCAGTACTTGGGAGGCTGAGACAGGAGGATCTGGGTTCGCGGCCAGCCTCTACTTAGTGAGGCCCTCCGCAACTTCATGAGACCAGGTTTCAAAATAAAGGATAAAAAACAGGGCCGGGGGTGTAGCGCGGAGGTAGAACGCCCCTGGGTTCAATCCCCGGTACCACACACACACACACAAAAAATGTATAAGAATAAGTGTCCAAGATGTTTGCTGACTGTTGTAGCAATAGAAAAAAGGAACAACCTAAAGCCCACTACTGGAGAAATTATTAAAATAGCATCCCTGTTTTCAGCTGTTCAGAGGAATAAAACAGAACATTATGTTAAGTGAGATTAGCCAGTCACAGAAGGTGAAGGGTCATGTGTTTTCTCTCATATGTGGAAGCCAGGGAGTAATCGGGATACATGAGGGACTTAGATAATGGAGGAGGAGGAGAAGCCCCAGTGGAGCCAGGGAGGTGGTGCTGGTGGAGGGAAAGGGAGACTTAATGAAGGAAACACTTCCATTGACATTATGTACATATGTGAGGATACCAATGTCAATCTCAGTATCTTGGATGGGGAAGGGGGGAGTGGAGAGGGAGCAGGGGAAAGCTCACCAAGTGCTGTGTGCATGTAAGTCACTATCACTATGAACTACATTATGATGTGAGACTGGAATGCACCAATAAGTATATATAAAAAAAGATTAAAACAAGACACCTTCTTATACTGGAAAGCAAGAAAGCGCTCACAGATTAACATGCCAAAAGGACACAGAACCAACTGGATGGGGCTTTCATTGCCAATCTTTGGGACAATGTAAACATTACAAAGAGTAAGGATGAAGTAATCCCAGTACTTGGGAGACTGAGACAGGAGGATCACAGGTTTGAGACCAGCCTCAGCAACTTAGAGCCTGTTTCAAAATAAAAAATAAAATAGGACTGGGGGTATAGCCCAGAGGTAGAACACTCCTGGGTTCAATCCCCAGTACAAAATAAAAAAAAAAGAAAGATAAAAAGAACAATGAAGAAATTATATCGGGGCTGCTTTTTGGGTAACAAGGGTTAGGAAATGACTAGGAAGCAGCCAAAGGAAATTCGTAGCTCTGAAAGTATCATCCCACAGATTATATATTATTTATACAGGGGGAAAGATACCCTCAAATAGGAGATCTGACAGATACCACCTTAAAACAGGGATCCAACTTGCCACCAATATTAGCACAAACTTATACTCTTGGTTGTGATTTAATGGGAAGAACACAGCATTCCTCTGTAGTATTCTTCTTAAAAACATTTAACCTGAAACTTACAGTGAGGAGACAGACAACTCTGTATTTGGGGCATTCTACAAGACAGCTGGACTGAATTCTTTAAAACTTAATATTATGAAAGACCAAAAAAATCAGGAAGACAGTTATAGATTGATGAAATTTTTGAGACAGAGCAACTAAATACAGTGAGCAAACCTTACTTGAATTATGGATTATAAAGAAATAGCCATAAAGAACTTTTTAGGAACTGCTAGGAAAATTTGAATACTGACTATATGTTAGATAATATTGCTGTATCAGTGTTAAATTTCCTTGGCATAATAATAATTTTATGGTTAGAAAATAATCTCCATAGCGCCGGGCGTGGTGGCGCACGCTTGTAATCCCAGTACTTTGGGAGGCGGAGACCAGAGGATCCGGGTTCGCGGCCAGCCTCAACTCTGTCTGTCTATCTGTCTGTTTGTCTGTCTCTCTCTCTCTCTCTCTCTCTCTCTCTACCTAGTGAGGCCCTCCGCAACTTCGTGAGACCCGGTTTCAAAATCAAGTATAAAAAAATAGGGCCGGGGGTGTAGCGCAGAGGTAGAACGCCCCTGGGTTCAATCCCCGGTACCGCAAAAAAAAAAAAAATAATAATAATAATAATTTCCATGTTCTTAGGAGATGCATGTAAAATATTTAGGGTGAAGTGTAATTATATCTGCAATTTCCTATCAAATGGTTCAGTATAATGAGAGATCAAATCAGTAGAGAAAGAAAAATGAACCAAAATGCTCACTGGTGAGTCTCATTAATGAGTATATGGATGTGCACTTTTAAACTTTACTACGAGTTTGGCATTTTCAAAATAAAAAGTGGAGGAGAGAAGAAAAGTTTTAGGGAAAAGGGGAACAACAAAATTTGCGACATGGCATAAAGTTGAAATGAAAGCATTATCTACTTAAGGAAAAAAACTTTTTCTTAACCTAACTATATATTTTTTGTGTGTACTGATACATTAATGATGCTTTGAACCGAAAATATTTGGTCCCATTTCCTAGGTATATCTTAAGTCAGGCTGGGCATGATGCGAACTGGACAAGGAATCAGAAAGTTTTCAATCAAAGAGGAAAGAGAAGGGAACAAAATCAAATGGTGGGAAGAGGTTGATCAATGGATACAAAGTTAAAGTTAGACAGGAGTAAGAACTTCTGGTGTACTATTGTACAGTAGGGTCACTATAGAGAGTAATAATGTACTGTATATTTTGAAAGGTTAGAAAATAGGATTTTGAATATAAAGAAATGATATTTGAGGAGAAAAATATGTTCACCCTAATTTAAACATTACACAATGTATACATGCATCAAAACATCACGAGACCCCACAAATAGGTACAATTTTTACATTTCCATTTTTATGTACCAAAATAAATCTATTTTTAATGGAATGGAACAAGACAAAAGGACAGGAGCAGTACATATGTGTAGCTGGCTACCATTTATGAGTAAAATAACCTATATCTTAACACCATGGGAATCCTCCTTGTCTAGTATATTTTTAAAAATTATAAATCCTCATAGAGTTATGTCCCTGACCCTCATAGCCTTGTTTTGTGAATGTGTTTTTTCCACTAGCCCTTACATCCATGAGAATAGTGACCCTGTCTTAATTGCTGGCACATAATACGCACTCAAATACTTTTTTAGTGAATGGATGGACACGTGAGCTCAGCATAAGCCTGTGCGGAGGCGGGTGGAACCTGCCAGGGCTGGAGCAGAGAGCAGGGCTGGGGAAAGAGGGCTGGAGTCCTGGCAGGTAGGGCAGAGTCAGAGGCTGATGGGGAAGTCTGGTGCTGCTGAGGAGGCGGTGGGTGACCGCAATCCCATCTGCCTTGCGTGCAGTCACCCACACCTCTTCCTACGCCCCCCTACTACACTGTGAGCTTTTGCCAGGCGGGGAGTGTATCTGCTCCGTCTCTGCACCTCCTTCCCCTGATGCATCACTAAGTGTCTGGCTGACAAGTGTTGCTGATCAATGAGCCACGAGCCCTTAAGTAGGCAGGGTTGATTTATTGATCATGTTCTTCCCCTTGAGCCAGCTTAATCATTGTTATAAAGCTAAAAAGCAAGCTGAGTCTACCGAAGTCGATATTTAACCTTATCTTCATTTTTGGCTTGACTAGCCTAACTGGTTCCACCTAGCTGCATTGTTTACCTACTCAGCTGTGAAAGCCACGGCGCTCAGCGAGAACTGACCTTCTCAGCAGCCATAGAAGGCCACATTTTTTTTTTCATTTAGACTTCATGCTTGAAAAAAAAAAAACCAAGCAAATAAATTTCCAAATAACTTTTGCTTTCAACTAACCTAATGTCATTCCTAATAGTCCTTCCCAGCAGGGATTCTTTTGTAGACATCGCCTTCCTGAATTCTCATGATAATTCATTGACTCTTGCCCAAGTCCCAGAGTTAGAAATTGGCAGAACTGGCCGGGTGTGGTGGCGCACGCTTGTAATGCCAGTACTTGGGAGTCTGAGACTGGAGGATCCGGGTTCGCGGCCAGCCTCATCTACTTAGTGAGACCCTCTGCAACTTCATGAGACCCGGTTTCAAAATAAAGGATAAAAAATAGGGCCGGGGGTGTAGCTCCGAGGTAGAACGCCCCTGGGTTCAATCCCCGGTACCGCAAAAAAAAAAAAAAAAGAAAGTGGCAGAACTGGATTCTTCATGAAGCCAACTCCAATGCTTATGCTCTTAGCTGCGTCTCAAATGTCTACTAGCAGGGGTTGGCAAGTTATAGCCCATAGGCCAAATCCTGCACCTGTTTTTGTAAACACAATTTTGTTGGAACATAGCCACACTCCTTTGCTTACAGACTGTCTAGGCTGCTTTCATGCTACAACAGCAGAGCTGAAAATCTATAAACCACAAAGCTAAAACATTCACTGTCTGGCCCCTTTTAGGAAAAGTCTGTCAACCCCTGCTCTAAAATCGAAGCAGAGACTGTGAGCCTTCACTCATGGGACAGAGTGCTCTCCACTCAAATAATAATGCTTTTCATGGGTCCTCTGATGCAAGCTTGGGGTTTCACTTTCAAACAAAGAAATGGCATCATTTGCTCACTGATGTGTGCTGCTGAGCGGATGTCTTGGGTGTTACAAGGTTGCTGTGTACAGAAGAGTTAGAGAAAAGGTTTTATAGTTCCTGGCTCACCTCACTTCAGATATAAGCACAAGCCAGAGAATGCCAGAGGAGCCTGACCCTTCCACCCGACCATCTGGTTAGAAGAGCAGCCAAGCCAGGCTGGACCTGCATGCCTTGAGTAAAATGGGAGGCTCCAAGGCACTCACCAAGCTTTCAAAATGTGTTCCGAATCAAGAAGGGGAACTCGTGTGAAAAGGGGAGGGCTGTGACTTGGCAAGGTAAGAGGTCCAGTGAACGGTGATTCTCAGCCAAACACAGGGGATGAGGAAGAAGCTAATTTTGACCACATCAGGAAAAAAACTAGGTTTCTGCAGGCGAACTTAATTTTTACTCAGGTTTGGAGAAGGACCAACTTTATCAATAACAACAAGGCATTTTTACATGCATGATTTCATTTAATCCACAAAAAAACCATGTGAAGGAGATGCTGCTGTTCGCATTGTACAGATGAGGAAATAGCCTCAGAGAATAGCAAGCTGTCCAAGGTCACATTGACAGGAAGAAGTGGATCTGGGATGTGAACTCGCACTCCAAGAACCCAGGCTTGAACGTTATACAGTAGTCCACTCAGAGGCACAATTAGTTGAAAACCCTGGGCAGACTGCTGAGTTGGGAAACTAAGCTCTTAAATCTATGTTACCAATCACTGCTCTCCACGCCCTCCTGGGATAGCTCTCCTGAGGACCCTGTTCCTTCTCCAGGGATCGAGGCAATAGCATTGACCCAATCTGCTGCCACACATTTAAATAAAGAATACGGCGCTTCTAGACACAAGAATGATTCGGTCAGACTCCTAGTTTTGTTTCTTAAATGAAAGCTTAACGAGTTGTATTCACCATACTCCCATTTCATCGTCACATACAACCCCAGGAACAACTAGAAGTGGTGGTGTGCCGGAGCTGAGGCTCACTGTGCACATCTCTTCCCAACTCAGTGTTTACTGACATTACACTGGTGGTTTGAAATCATCCTTGCTGGAAATACTGACACTGGAGATCAGACAATGAATGAGCAAACGAACCAGGGCCTTTAGAATTTTTTTTTTTTTTGGAGTGGCAGTTGTTAAGCCACTGGCTGGGAGATGTCCTGGTCTGAAGGCTCCCAGACTCCTGAAGCCTACCCAGTTGCATGCATCTTCACGACGGCACCATCATCAGAAGGTTTTTATACATCTAAGAGCTCTTCTGTGTAGTCGCTTCATTTCAGACACGCAAGGACCCTGTGAGACAGCCACACTGTTCCCTTAAAGGGAAGACGTGAGGCAGAAAGCGACAGAGCAGTTTGCCCAGCATTACCCAGTTAACTGGTGAGAGGGCAGCAGTCAGAACCACTGGCATTCATTCATTCATTCATTCATTCATTTATTCATTCGAACCACTGGCTTTTCATCTGCGCTTTCACAGCACTCCACGTTTCCTTCATATCACACTTCACAGTTTGGTGCTACGTGTTTATTTGTGCATGTATTTGAGAGAATCTGTCTCCCCGTGTGATTCGAGGTACCCCAGTAGCAGGGACTTTCTGCTTACCTGTTCACCAATGACTCCTATGACTAACACACCACCTGCCACATGGAAAGTGCTCAATAAGTAATTTTGAAAGAATGGATATATTAATGAAAGCATGATGCATGGGTGCGTGAGTCTCTTCCTATGACAGCACGCTGCCATATATCTGAGTTCAGATAACCAGAACAGGTGGTAGAATTAGAACCGTGGCATCACCGAGCCTGGAAATTGTTCTTCAGTAAAGACTTCACTGTGATTTTACAAAAAATAAGGAAAAGAACCCACACACAATGATCTGACGGATTGCCTGCAAGCTGAGAGACTACTGAGTGGCACCAACACTACAAGTGACTGGGGCTGATGTTGGGATGGAGAATGCTTGCAGTCGCGTGGAGAACTGAGCCGCCTCATAAGGAATCTTCCCCTGTATAACATGTGAAAATGATGTGCTACCAAAAAAAAAAAATCAATGAAGACTTGAGCCACACTCAAAAGCAGGAAGAAAATGCCCAACTACATTAAATAAGGACTTCTGGTCAAGGAGGTGAATGGAAGCTGAAGGCTTAACGGCTCACAGGGACGATTCAGATAGGGGTTTCAGAGGTGGGGGACTGCTGTCCCAATGGGTACAGTGTCTAAGCCATAGGCTCTCTGTGGGATAGTACTGTCCCAGCTATAAAACTGTAACTAAGCTGGGCGCAGTGATGCACATTTGTAATTCCAGTACTTGGGAGGCTGAAACAGGAGGATCACAGGTTCAAGGACAGCCTCAGCAATGTAGAGAGACTCTCGGCAACCTATTGAGACCCTGTTTCAAAGCAAAAACAAAAAACAAAAAAGGGCTGGGGGTGTAGCTCAGAGGTAGAATGCCCCTGAGTTCAAACCCCAGTACCACAACAAAACAAAAACTATAACTACATGAACTCTGCCCATCTGCAATGGGAAGAGGGCAGGAAGCTTGCCATCTCCTGTATACTACAGTGGGGATAAAAACTACATCCTGGAGAAATGTGAACCTGCCACATACAGATGTGGGGTTTGGACTGATCTTATCCAGGTGGTGTGGGGATACCCGAGAAAAGCAATATGAAAACGGTTCCCAAACCAGTGAACCTGCACTGTAGGGCCACTTCCACAACCCAGGGCCACCTCGAGTCCCGCAGATACAATACCCTCTGAAGATGAAGTTATGATCAAAAACTATAAATTACCAAAGAAACAGATTGCCAAAAAGAGTATCAACAGATGCAATAAATAGTAGAATATCTGGTGTGACCAAAGAAAGGTAGCTCCTAAGAATGCTAGACACAGGAGACTTTCGACACAAGAGACCTTCTTTTTTTTTTTTTTTTTGGCAGTACCAAGGAATGAACCTAGGGGCATTCTACCTCCGGGCTACACCCCCAGCCCTATTGTTTGTTAATGTTTATGTTGAAACAGGGTCTCACTAAGTTGCGGAGGGTCTCACTAAGTAGCTGAGGCTGGCCACGAACCCGGATCCTCCGGTCTCAGCCTCCCAAGTACTGGGATTACAAGCGTGCGCCACCATGCCCAGCTGAGACTTTCTGTAGTAAAAGGGGCTCAGGGCTAAAGAACCCTGGGGAACGGACACATCATACCACATTCTCAAACCCCCTTTAGAGATTGACACAGCTCATTATAAAAGCTCTAATAATTTCTGCAGTAAAGACACCTGGTTACTTTGTTTACCCAGTGTCTCCTGCGTGTGTCTGACCTGAGAACCCCTTTTTCTTTTTCTTTTTCTTTTTCTTTTGCGGTACCGGTACCGGGGATTGAACCCAGGGGCGTTCTACCTCCGTGCTACACCCCCGGGCCTATTTTTTATACTTTATTTTGAAACCGGGTCTCACGAAGTTGCGGAGGGCCTCACTAAGGAAAGAGAGAGAGAGAGAGACAGGGAGGGAGAGAGAGAGAGAAAGAGAGAGAGAGAGAGAGAGAGAGAGAGAGAGAGAGAGCACGAGCGCTGAGGCTGGCCACAAACCCGGATCCTCCGGTCTCCGCCTCCCAAAGTACTGGGATTACAAGCGTGCTACACCCCCAGCCCTTTTTATTTTTTGTTTCTGAAACAGGGTCTCTCTAGGTTGCTGAGAGTCTTGCTACATTGCTGAGGCTGGCCTGGAACCTGTGATCCTCCTGTCTCACCTTCTCAAGTACTGGGATTACAGGTGTGCAGCACCACACCCCAGCAATATTGTGGTTTTATGGGACACAATTAGTCAAATACTGAGCTAAAGAAGAAAGTTCTCACTTCTTAACCTTCTTCACAGACACCTACTCCATTCCCAGCCCCATCTCCCACTACTGCCCCTTCAAAGACCCTTGATTCTCATCACACAGGTTACTCTCTCTCACACAAGTACAACAGGCATTCCAAACTTCTCTCTTTATTCCCACTATTCCTCCAAGCTGAATGGCTTTCCAGACCCTTCTCTCATTTTCCAAGTTTTAGCTCAACTTTTCACTCTTCCACAATGCCTTTCCTACACAACAACCTGAAATCAAATATTCCAAGGTGCTTTTCTTGATCTCTGATTACAAGCAACTACTTCTTTCAGCCACATAGTATCGATTCATGTATTCGGTATGTGTTTCCAACAGACCAGGAGCACTTAAAGAGGAATGACCAGGTGTCGCTCAACTCTGTGTCCTCCTGTCAGGGTGGTGCACGAACAAAGAGCAGGGACTTAAGAAGCAGACACACTCAGCTTCAAATCATGGAGCGATCTGTTGATAAGCAACTGTGTCACCTCACTGAGCTTTAGTTGCCCTCTACAAAATGGAGACAACCTCTGCCTTAAAAGTTGTCACGAGGGTTGGAAATGATGTTCTGGATGAAAGAGTTCAGACACAAAAACGTACACCCACCATTATTCAATGTATATAACATTCCAGAACTGGTAAAACTCCTCTGTGGTAAGAGAAGTCAAATGGTAGTTACCCTTCCTGGGCTGGGGGTAGTGACTGGAAGGGAGCTCTGGGGTCTGTTTCTTGATCTAGGTCCTAGTCATATGGATGTTTTGCTTTGTAAAATGTTAAGCTGCACACTTTTATTTGTTTACTTCTCTATGAACTTGCCACAATACAAACTTCACATTAAAAAAAGAAACAAAAATGTGTAAAATGTGCCTGGAGAACAGTGGGTGGTTATGGTAGATTTTGCTCATAGTGCTGTGGTATTCTGCACCTAGGTGGTGACAGAATTGCATTCCCCAGAGAAGAGTAAAGGGTAACTCTGAAGAAGGAGCCCAGTTCAGATATTGTTTACAGGCTGAGATGCTGGCAACTGACCTCAGAGGATGGCAGGCCTGCCAACAGCTCAGCCTGAGCAGCAAAGGATGCCTCCTCAGTTGCCAAATTAGGTCTCCCTAGCAAAATCCTCAACGTCCAGCCTACTGGCCAAGGCTCTGCAGCCTGCATCCCTCCACTGAAGCTAAGAATTCAGACAGAAGGTCATGCAACACTAACAATCCTGGGAGACCAGTGCACAGTCCCTCCCAGGAGATAAAATATTACAATTTGGCCCTGAAATGCAGTACAGCACATTTTAAATGTTACCGTGTACTCCACAGCAACCTACTTTTTTAAGAGACTTAACTAATTTCTTTCTGACTTGTACTAACATGCCAGCCATTCCCCATTAATACTCAGAGGTGTCTCTGAAAAGCCTCAACGATGTTTTATATAAGCAGGCATGGGGCTCCTGAGATGCTAAAACACATTCACTAGCTAAGAAAGCAAAGATTCAGAGAAATCCAATAACTTTCTGGGTCCCACAGCAAGTGGCAAAACCACTAGAATTCAGGAGTAATATCTCTATCTCTTTTCCTTAGAGTATGTTTTTCCCGTAAGGTTGGTTCCTCTTCCCCTGAGATACTGAGGATGTTCATGACAGAGCCTCTCAAAATGGTATACAGTAACCATGGTGGCTACCCACTGGCCTTAGCTCTGACCCTACTACACCTCCCATGTGGAGGGCTTGCTCCTCTGTGTCTTGGCTCTATCTTGGCATGGAGGATCCTACCCAAAGAATTAGTAATACTCTATAAGTCATACGAGATCCCTTTGCCCTCTCTCAAGTAACAGAGATTGTTAAAAACAAAAACCACATGAAGAAAAAACAAGCGGAAAATGGCAAAGCTCCATGCCCTCCCCTGCCCATAATATAGTTCTGCCATCTGTCCAATTCTCTGAAAAAGAATGTTAAAATGATTCCCATAACCCCAGCTGGCTCCCTCAGGGAACCTGTACCGAACACCTCCATGGTGCCTCCTGGGGTTCTGTATCAGCTAGGCACTTTGCAAAACACGATGATGACTAAGGTATCCTCACAGCCTTCAAGGAGTATGGGTTCAGTGGATGATGAAAGGTATGGGCAAGCCATGCTGGAGGAAGAATAACCTCTGAGCCCCAGGAGTAGGGGTGCTGGGGAAGCTCGGGAGTGTGAGGTCACCACCACTATCAGTCCCTATTAGGCACTGACTACAGGTCAGACCAACATCCCAGACCAATACGGGCACTGGGAAGAGCTTTGCCCTGACAAAGGCCCCAGTCAACAGTTATTACTACCAGTAGTAATACTAATAATACTTGCAGCAGCCGTAATGAGAATAATAGCAGCAATAATAGGATCTTACAGTAATGAGCAACTTCCTGTGCTCTAGACACTTTCCATGTGTTATTTCATTTCATTCTTAGAACAACTCTACTAGATAGATACTACATGATTACCTTTTATAAATGAGAAAAATGAGCCTTAGAGAGGTTCCTTCATTCATTCATTAAACAAATTATTTTTGGTGTCTATCATGAACTTGATACCACTCTAGCAGTGACAATTAGACAAAATCTCTTACCATATGGTGCATACATTCTGGTGAGAGATAAGCTGCTTATTTAAGTAAGGAAGACAAAATTCAAACCCAGCCACTCTGACTGCAGAACCTAACAGTGCTTTCAAACCCCCAAGAAGCAAGCTGCCTGGGCCTGGCCAATGGTGCTTATTCTCAGCATTAACAGTAAAATACCACATTTCCTCTATTTTAGGATACACAGCTTTTCCCTACTTTCATGTCTAAAATATGGCTCTAATTTATAATGCAGGTTAAAAGAAATCTGTGGATTGTAGGCAGAGAAGTAAGTCATAATATAGTTGATTCTGCTGTCCATAAAAGAATTTAGCTGAACACAGATTATTTGACTGTCAACAAAGTTGAATATTTTACAAATATTAACATTAAATGCAGTTGAATTTTCACTTAAATTAAGATTCCCTAATGTTGCTTCAAATACATTCTGAAAATCCCACTATAAAATAATATTGAAAGGAAGACCTACTGTGCATGCAGGAGATTGCTTATCACATGCAATTAATTAAAGGGAGTAGAAACCACAAAATCTCCTGGAATAGACATAGACTGGTCAAAACCTTAAAGACTAGCATTCAGATGACAAACATCTAATTGTCTACATTTTCAGCTATTTCGCTTCCAGCAATATATAGCCTATTAAGAGAAAATAAAACTATGGGTTTAGCCAATGAGAAATGCAGACCAAATACTACTACTGTTTAATAAGCCTCAAAATTATACTGCCGACCTTAAAGGTACCAAAGGGATCAAGAACATGAATAATATGCTTCATGAAAAATATCATATACCTGGGAAGTTGTACACAATTTCTAAGAACCAAACATGATACAAAACTTCATTAATGTGGAAAAACACCTATACATACTCCAAACTCTGCTTATACAGAAAGAGCAATTCATATGCAAGCACATGAATTAATGAGAGCCACTACACACAATTTTTTAAGTGTGTATACCTACAGTCATATGTTGTTTGTTTGTTTCTAGAAAGATGCAATTAACTTAAGGACATATTTTAACATTATTGATGACAAATACCACTATCATTATCAGTGGTGCCTCAAAATAGAGGATTATGGCAATTATAATGACAAGTGCCATTCATTGAGCACCTGCCAAACCCTGTCTAATCCTCCTGACAATTCCATAAAAGAAGTACTCTTAGAATTCCCATGTAAGTAAACTTAAGGCTCAGAGACACCAGTGACCTCTCAAGGTCATATATCAGTCTCTGAGTCCAAAGCCCCACTGCTTTCCAGGGCACTATAATGCCTCTCCCTAATAACAATCCATCCTACCACCCCCACCTACCTCAGCAAGCACGGAGAGCCCACACTTGAAGAAAACTTACTTATGATCTCAGAACAGGATGTGCCAGCAGGAATTCAAGGTAGTAGGGTCACCCTCAACCCAAACACTCCAAAATTTATCTAAATTCTGCTATTTTTATGAGCACATCCATTTTCTCAATCTACCCTTGAAAGTAGGCCTAAATAGGCCCCAAGCTAGCCAACTGCCTCAATATTCTCACAGTCAATCAATTGGTTCATTCCTTCCAATTGTGCCTATTTGATAGCAAAATCCAGAGACAAGAATAAATACACCTGGCGATGAGAAACAAAGGTAAACTTCTCAGTGTCTGGGGTTGAGACAGGAAGGTGCTGCCTTCACACTAGAGCTACTGGAAGCAGAGGCCTCCCTGAGCCATCGGAGTCTAATTTGTTGTGTCTGTCACTTTCTGGGGATCCATCAGAGGGCTCAGGGCCTGAAGTCTAATAAAAAAATTGCTTTTCTTCTTGATAAAACTTTTCCAGGATGACAGGTGCTTGTGAACTTTACTCCATTCTTACACTTGCCACTGGACAGTTTCATCTCTGATGCAAAATCCTTTTCTTTCTTTTTTTTTTTTTTTTTTTGCAGTACCAGGGATTGAACCCAGGGGCATTCTACCTCCGAGCTACACCCCCAGTCCTATTTTTTTTTCTTTATTTTGAAACAGGGTCTCACTAAGTTGTGGAGGCCTCACTAGCTGAGGCTGGCCACAAACCCGGATCCTCCGGTCTCAGCCTCCCAAGTACTGGGATTACAAGCGTGCGCTACCACGCCTGGCTGCAAAATCCTTTTCAAGAGTTTTTCCTTGACTACCCTCTCAGGAAAGGACCTAAAGCTTGGACACTAAAGATGAATCGGGAAATATCTCTCGAGCTTCTCTAAGAATGAAGAAATAAATAAGATGTGGTTCCTACCATCAGGGAACTCAGAGTTGTATATGGGAAGAAAGACCAGCTCAGAACTAACTACAACAACAGGACAGGATGAGTGTTGCCCTGGAGCACAGAGGAGGAAGGGATTAATTCCGGGTGAAGAATAAACTCAGAGCCAGGTGTAGTGGTGCACATTTGTAATCCCGGTACTTGGGAGGCTAAGACAGGAGAATCACAGGTTTGAGACCAGCCTCAGCAACTTAGCAAGACTCTCAGAAACTTAGTGAGAAGCTGTTTCAAAGTAAAAATAAAATAGGCTGTGGGTGTAGCTCAGAGGTAGAATACCCGTAGGTTCAATCTCCAGTACTACACACAAAAAAGAATAAACTCACCTAATGCTGACTGAGTACCTACTAGGTACTATACCAAGCATTTTACATACTACATTATCCCATTTAATCCTCACAAGCACCCTGTGAAATCTGTTCTAATACTATTATCCTAACTTTACAAATGAGGAAACAGAGAAGAGGCAAAGTACCTCATCCAAGGTTACACAACTAATTTGCAAACACCAAAGATGAGATTTGGACCCTGTTGGCCAATAAGGAAGATTATGTTATTTTCACTGTGGCAAAATTTGCTCCCCTGGAGCAAAGAAACTTCTTGGTAGAAGAGGAATCTGAGCTGGTTTTCCTCTTTGTTTTTCTTTCTTTCTTTTTTTTTTTTTTTTTTGTACTGGGGACAAGGCATTCACCTCTGACCTATACCCCCAGCCCTTTTTATTTTTTATTTTGAAGCAGGGTTGCTAAGTTGTTGAGGCTGGCCTTACATCTGCAACCCTCCTGTCTCAGCCTCCCAAGTACTGGGATTGCAGGTGTGCACCAGCACCCAACTTGGTTTCCTCTTCTTAATATGGGGACAATAGCAATGCTTGCTCTGCAGGGCTATGGTGAAGGCTGAATGAATTGAAGAACCTAAAGACTATGTATAATGTTTGGCCGATAGTAAATGCTCAGTAAATAGACACAGCTTCAGCAGCATTTCTTCTTCTTTAAAGGGTCCAGTATGGGCCAGAAAGGCCTTTTGGGGGTGGAGGGTTTTTTTAAAGGATTTAAAAATGGGCTTTTTTTCCCCTCTGAAAAAAAGATCTTACTTGAACTGTAAGTTCCTCCCATGACCCCTTCACAGGTGAGGCGCCTGTTTCACCAAAGGCCCATACCATACCTTCTCTTCTGAAGAAACAGTCAACTTGTCACTGGATATCAAGCTGCACACCTGGTCCAGACTTAGGCTAAGAAATTCTTCCCCAAGCATCACCTCTGGAAAGTGCTGCTCTGTTCCAAAAATAAAAAATAAAAATAAAATAATAATAAGTTAAGAAAACAAAGTTATAGCACAGTCCTGCTCTTCCATGAGCTAATACCATGCCAATCTATGGGACTCAAAGTAGAGGAAGAGAGAGGGACAAGGACTGAGGAACCTGGCTGGAGGGAAGTTAACCTTTTACTTCAGCAGTAACAGTGTGCATCACCCTGTGTGCTCTTATATCCTGAACATAAATACAGAAAAATACGGGGCAGAGAGATCTGAAGTTATATATTCTTCTTGCTCTATGAGATTAGTAATGGCATTGCAGAGCTTCACTGGGACCTGCCTATAGAATTGAGCTCATCTCCCCTCAAGGTACAAATACCATGCCCCCTGCAGCTCAGCCAAACAAAAATGGCATAGCAGCCCCTGTGGCACTGTAAGATGGAGGACGTTTGGAGGACAGCTAGAACAAGACAAAACCCACAGGACAGAGGTCCACAGAAGGAAAATTCCAGGCACAATTCCTTCCCTAACATTTGCCTACATCATCCTACTCTTACAGAACAGTATAATCAGTGAAATGCCACCCACTTTAGAAAGAAGAAACCTAAATTCATAACTTGGTTTTGCCATTTATGAGTTATATCCTTTGGCCAAAAGCATCACTTCCCTGGGCTTCACCATCCTCTTCTGTAAAATGGGGATAACACTGCCTGTCTTGCTTCATTCCCTTGCTCTGATGGCGACAGATCTGTGAAAGTGTTTTCCAAGCTCTTCTAAGGTGAATTTACCCAAATATGGACAATTTCCAATTTAGCAGCCTCTAGGGATCACAGGACCTTGGTCATTTGCCCCAGACCTTGCTCCTTTCTCAGTTCTCTCACAAGCCTGCACCACTGAGGAGCATGTGTGCTCCTTGCCCTCCTGGCTATCCTCTTCCTTCTCTGCCTGCCCCAGCCTGGTGCACCTTAGATAATTCTACAGGGCTGCACCACCCAGTTCCCACTGAGAGCTACTCCACTTGGTCTGGATAGCCTGTTAAGTGAGATTCATGGTCCCGCCAGCCCTGGGAGGCTGCTGAAATACCAAGTCTGCTGTGGGGACATAATAAACAAGAAAGAGCATGTTAAGGGCCTCTCTCACACGCATCAACTTCTCAAACACCAGAGAACTTGATATTTAAACCATTTCTTCCATGTTGGCTGCAATAAGCAAGATCTCTGGAACCAAAGTGAGCATACAGTTCTTCTTAAAATTGAATGTGTTTATGCCCAAGATGAAACTGAATTCTATTTGGGCAAGATATGTGGTTATGTATGCAAAGCAAGAAACAACACAGTGACTCCTGGAGGCGAACCAAACAAATCATTTTTAACATCTTATATTGAAATAATTTAGGACCCAAAGAATTCTCATGTGAATTTCCACCTTCTTCCAGATTCCCTAAATGTTAACATTAAAGATGAACTTATAATAAACAAGCTCTTCCACCTCTCAATGGGAAAAAAAAGGGCTCTCCACTTCCTCCCTACCAGTCTAATGATATCACTGTGGTCACTATTAAAGTCTGTTCATGCTGAAAGCCAGGAATGTTTGTATATAACAAGACAAATCTAAAAGTCAGGGTTTTTTTTTTTTTCCAGTGCTGGGGATAGAACCCAGGGCTTTGTGCATGCTAGATAAGCATTCTACCATCGAGAATGCTACATTTCTAGCCCCCCCTTTATTTTGTTTTGAGGGTCTACTGAAGTTTCCCAGGCTGGCCTAGAGCTTGTGATCCTCCCACCTCAGCCTCCCTAGGAGCTGGGATTACAAGCATACACCCCACACCTGGCCTAGAAGTCAGTCTTTATGAAGGGGAGTAACTGTCGAGTCAGCAGGGTTGGAAGCTGGTCTTTGCTTCTCCTTAAGTTGGTGGGAAAGCCTCTGGCTTTTAGGTCCTCAAGAGAGTCCTGCACAGCACATCTCTGTGGTCCAGAACCGCACCTGGCCTTCCCACCTTTATCCTTAGTTGAACAAAACCCCTGACATTTGGAAGAAGGGAAAGAATGAAGAGAACAAGAGGAGGTAAGCAAGTAAAATTCTGTGCTGGGAAAAATAAACTGCTTACAGCTCATGAAGCCAAAAGTAGATGGGGTTGGATTTTGAAAAGGAAGAAAATGAAAGTGTAGCAAGGCATATTCTAGGTAGTCTGAAAAACCACCAAAAATCCTACATAAAATGAAGGCAGAAAGTAGTCATCCCCCAACCTCTTTCCACCTCTCACCCTGAGGGGCACTGCCAGATTTGAATCTAGGTCCTTTCTTTCTGAAGTAGGCTGCTGCTTTGTCCGTGGGAATCTTCCACTGAAATCCCATCCAGAAATCCTCTGAGGATGCAGTATCTGGTGGGGAGGGCGCAACAAGGAATTAATGGGCAGCAACCTTCCATCCAAGGTTGGAACCCAGTGACCCACGAGATTTGCAAGGCATGAGCAGGATGAGACAAAGAAAGGGATCAACAAGGAAAAGTGCCGTCCTTCCATCTTGGAACCTGTACAGGCCTCTTGGGAAGGGAACTTCTGAAAGGCAAATGTGTCTGGAAGGCCGTGGTGCAAGGCCATGTTTGCTGCAATAAGCAAGATCTCTGGAACCAAAGTGAGCATACAGTTCTTCTTAAAATTGAATGTGTTTATGCCCAAGATGAAACTGAATTCTATTTGGGCAAGATATGTGGTTATGTATACAAAGCAAGAAACAACACAGTGACTCCTGGAGGCAAACCAAACAAAACCAGGGTTAGGGGGGGGGGTGTCATGGTTCCTGCCCAAATCACAGGAAGCTTTAAAAGACCACAGGATATGTATGCTGCTGCACTTACTCCTCAAGGATTTAAACTAATGAAAAGTAAATAAATAAAAGTGGATTTGGGAAGGAAAAAAGGAAGGAGGGAGGGAGGAAGGGAGCGAGGGAGGAAGGGAAAGGAAATCTTTTTTCCCTTTAGTCTGAGGGAACAGGGTTGAGCCCGCACAGTCTTTGGTCAGAGTCCCCTTCCTGTTAGCAACACTCAAGAAACAAGGGAGCAGGGTTAGCATGGTGGCACATACCTGTAATCCCAGCTATTCGGGAGGCTGAGGCAGGAGGAGTCCAGGTTTGAGGCCAGCCTGAAGAACTAGCGAGACCATATCTCAAGTAAATAAATAAATAAATAAATAAGGCTGGGGATATAGCTCAGTGGTAGAGCACTTGCCTAGCATGTACAAGGTCCTGTGTTTGATCCCCAATAACACAAAAAGAAAGAAAGAAAAGAAACAACAGGATTGAAAAAATAAGAACAGGATGCCCTGGCTCACTCAGTTTCCTGGGAAATAGTATTTCCCTGGAAGACTGTGTACTCAAGTCAGCCCTCTTCACAGCAGCTTCCCCAGAAACACCCACTCGGATTCCAGAAGATATCTCCCTGAAAATCATCTTCTATTTTTAACAGTTACTTGGTTTAGATTTGTTTTTGCTTTGCCTTTAATGTATTAATAGATAAGAACTTTGACTAAGAGAAGATCTGGGTTCATTTCCTATGGTCACCTCCTTCCACACTTTGGCTTCCTCATCCATAAAATGGAAAAATAACACCTGACCTACGTCTTGGGATTGCTCATTTGAAGCCCAAAGTGATAACAGATATTAGTCCATTTTGTAATCTTCAAGAAGTTCTTTAGAAATGAGCAATGAATATTAGCCCGCATTTCTATTTCACAACACCAATTCTGAAGGCACAATCCTCGAACAGAAAAGTTGTTCCACGACATGGAGACATGCCCTGGGGCTGCAGGGATGTGGACTTTCGAGGTCTTAGAAACCAAGTTTAATTCCATTGGATTCAACAAACTTTCTGGTAATGCAAGTTATTTAATTTCCTCAGCCTGCAGGTTTTCCGCCTATTAAGTGGGACTAATAACCATATGCATCTCATAAAGGTATTATGTGCAAATAAGCAAACATAGAAAACACACATTTATTGATACCACTGTAAGTACTAGATAACTGTTAATTTATGATGGACCAAAGGTAGCATTTCTTCAAAAAAGAAGAAAACTGAGCTGATGCCTACAAGAAGTCTACTGGCTTATAAGAAAGATAAGACAAGGCATCAACAATTCTAACCAGAGTCCACGGGACCATGACTGGGAGAAGCACTCCAAGTATAAACAAAAGCAAGGAGGCAGGAAACTTCAGAGCATGTGAAGAGAACGGCAGCAGTGGAGTCTAGCTAGAACTTGGGCCATGTTTTCAGTTGTCTAACAAAGGTTCACTGAGCGCTCACTAAGTGTGGGGACTTTGCCAGGCCTCGGGAGAGGCAATGGAGAGACGGGTAAGGATGGACACTGGCTGGACACTGGGGGCAAGGTGCATGTGCAAGGGATACAGTATCTTTTAAACATGGGCTGGCCCCTTGCAGGGGAACTCTCTACTAATAAGCTCCAACTTTTCTTGTCTTTTTGCTTCTTTTTCCTTAAAGAGGAATAAAAACAGAAAAAAGGAGTCAATTACTTAAGGATTCTGGTAAAGAGTCCTAATTAACCAGACTGTACTAGAAGTAGCAAATACTGTTTAAGTTCCAAATTCTGATTAATGAAACACAATATGTTCCTGTTTTATTTGGGTGAGAAATTATAGAGAAGAGGGAGAAGCTCCACAGAATTTCCAGTCTTTTCCCCACCATGCAACACATTCACGTGAGCTGCCCAATGTTGAAGGAATGAGAAAACAGGTGGCACGTTCCTAAGAAAGGGCTTTCTCTGGGGGCACAGGTGGGTCTTTTCAAGGAAACAGGCATGGAGTAGGTTGAGGCATTTCCTAATATTAGCTAACACAGTGCTAGGAACTTTCTATATATTATGTCAACCCTCCCCAAAGCCCTGCTAAGATGAATATCAATATCCCTACTTTACAGGTTTCAAAGCCAAGGCTGTCTATAGCAAAAATAAATAAATAAATAAATAAAAATAAGAAATAAAAAATAAAAATTCTGAATTGTACCTTAATCCCTAAGATAATAAAAACCAGTTCTGAGCAGGCCACTGGAGTAAAATTCAATACAGACATCAGAAAACCCTAAGAATCCATCTGAGGGATGTTAGAGATGATAGATAGATAGATGATAGAAGATTAGATAGATGATAGATAGATGATAGATAGATGGATGATAGTTATGAAACTAAAGATCTTTCTTTAAAATAAAAGAAGTACTTTTAGAGTAGAAGCATTCTAAACATTTTGGGTTCCAAACACAGACATAACCCTTGAGTTAAGATTTCTCCCTGCCAACCAGGCTAGATGAATTGATGCTCTTCAGTGTTCTCCAAACAGGCAATAGTAATTGTCATACCCCCAGTCGCCCTGCTATTGTATGAAGTCTTTCTGTCATACTGGAACTGGGAGCCCCGTGAGGGTAGGACCAAGTCTGTTTTGTGTGAAGTTGCATCCTCAGTGTCTAACACAGTGCCTGCATACACGGAGCTCTGCAATTGTTATTGCACTTCCCTCTTCAGGACTGCCTAAGGCTCAGGTGACCTCCCAAGCGAGCCCAAGCCTGTTCCTCTCTCTTGATGGGATGAAGGAAACCAAAGCCTTTGATCTGGATCATCTGAACTATCATCCCTGAACAAATGGAACTGATGACCCACCTGTGACTTCCTTTACCCACAGAGATAAAATGAACCCCACAGTCCCCAGGGCTGGTGGCCCCAGAGAACAGGTACGAGTGCCTCTGAGCTGAGCCACTGATCACAACTGCAGGAGAGCCCAGCTGACACAGGTGAGCACACAAACAGAATCAAAACATTTGGCAAGGTAAAAATAAGTAAGTAAGTAAATAAATAAATAAATAAATAAATAAATAAATAAATAAATAAATACAGAACGGCCTTAAATCTCTCTCTCTTGTTCCTTATTACCCTATTTTTGGAGAGCAGAGGCAAGCTTTCTTGAATCAATATTTGACTTTCCAGGCCTACAGTTTCTCTGCTCCAGGCAGAATGCTCTGCTTCCACGGAGAGGTAACAGACACCTACCTTGATATTGTCCCAGAAGGGCCACCCCACCAGCACTCAGGCTAATTATCATTGCCTCCACCCTTGCCGGGGATGGTGGAAAATGAGCTCTCTTTCCTTCTCTGTTGACTCTTTTCCATGTTGACTCCAGAAATACATGTATTGTCCCTCATGTGTCCTCCCCTCTCTCTTCTCTCTCCTTTCTCTTCTCTCTCCTTCTCCTTCTTCTTCTCCCTCTCCCTCTCCCTCACCTTCTCTCTCCTTCTCTCCTCCCCCCTGCATGGGTGAGGGCACATGTGCACACACAGCCAAGGGTTATTTCAAAACTACCCAGTTATCAATGCTATTGATGCAACAGTTAAGTTCCCTGTTACTCAGAAAATAGAAAGAAGTTTCCTAAAAACCCAAGAAAGAAGCCGGGAGTAGTGGCGCATGCTTGTAATCCTAGTAATTGGGAGGCTGAGACCAGAGGATCCGGGTTCGCGGCCAGCCTCAGCAACTTAGTGAGGCCCTCTGCAACTTAGTGAGGCCTCACTGCAACAGTGAGATCCTGTTTCAAAATAAAGAATAAAAAATAGGATTGGGGTGTAGCCTGGAGGTAGAATGCCCCTGGGTTCAATACCCAGTACCACAAAAAAAAAAAAAAGAGAAAGGCTAGCAACAAAACCTGTTTGCACTGCCACTTCATTTGCCACCTTCAAGTTAGAAGGGAAATAAAGAGGAGGAAGGAGGGAGGCAGCCACCAGGCTGCGCTGGCCTGGGCAGGCTGGGGAGGAGGCAGTGGGGCTCCATGCTCAAGCAGCTGGAGTCAGACAGCCTCACTGTGAATCTCGGTGCTCCCTCTCACAAGCTGTGCCATTTCAGGCAAGTTACTAAACCTCTGTGGAGTCTCAGTTTCTTCACCTTAAATTAGGAAAATAATAAGTGCCTCTCACAGTTAAGTGACCAAAATAAGGCAATGCCTGTGACATGTAGAACACCACAAATGTTCAGAAGTGGCAAAAACTCCCACCATTATCATCATTATTAATATTTCTTGATGTCAAGTTGGGGGCAGCAATTTTATAAGAAGACCTTCACTGAGTCAGAGGCTCTTGTTTTTTAAAGCTTTGCCAAACTTTTCTGCTGCCCTTCATTTAATTACTCATTCCATGATCTCAAATGACTCAATCAATTGAAAAAAAAAAGCCATTTCTCTCCATGAACACGTGAAATCTGATGGCTTTTCCATCCCGTGGCTGGAGGGTTTCAGCTCAGCTTTGGCAGGCTGATGTAAACAACATGTCCAAAGAATTTTAATTGCCCTCTCATTAATAAGGTCCCATTAACATCCCTCCCCACAGGCTCTGCTGATAGCCCAGTTCATGGCCAAACAACAAAGTCCCCATAAACCTGGGCCCTGGCCTCTGAGGTTAAAGATTAAGCCGCCCTAAGAACCAACAATAATGAGGTATAAGAAGCAGGCTGCTCAAAACACTAGGGTCCCTTCCCCAGCTACTAGCTCCAGGAGGGCTGGGGTACTGTCAACTGGGGGCAGGAGTCTGAGCAGTCAGCCTTTAAATGTAGAATCGGCCTCCTCCACCACAGAACATATCACAGCAAAAATGTGGGGGCATCACCCTGAGAGGGAAGCTGGATCCAGAGGAAGCAGGAGGGGCTGCCACAGCAGGAGATAGGGCTGCTTCAAACAGGAAGCCAAACAGGCAGCTGGGTGAAGGAAGGTGATGCTCCAGCCCCCACAAAGTCCCGCTCTCACCAGGGAGGCTAAGGACTTACCAGAAAGCAAGTGCTGGCCTTAAAAATAAGGTTCCTTTTTTTTTTATTTCTTGAAAGAGAGAGAGACGAAACGAGAGAAATTTGACAATATAGATAATTGTTTTAGTGAGAGAAAATTTTGGTAAGATCTAGCTTTTTGTTTTTGTGGTGCTGGGGCTAGAACCTAGGACCCTGCACATGTTAAGCAAGCACTCTACCACTGAGCTATACCCCCAGCCCTAGCAAAAAAAAATTTTAAACACACATTCTTTTTGGTCCACGAATTATGCTACCAAGGCTATATCCTACAGGTATGATAGCAAGTACACTCCAAAATATTACATATAAGAAATTCTAGCCAGGCGTGGTGGTGCACGCCTGTAATCCCAGTACTTGGGAGGCTGAGACAGGAGGTTCACAGGTACAAGGACAGCCTCAGCAAGTAGTGAGACTCTCACCAACCTAGTGAGACCCTGTTTCAAAATAAAAATTAAAAATAGGGCTGGGGGTATAACTTCTAAGGTAGAATGCCCCTGGGTTCAATCCCCCATACCACACACACACATATAAAAAAAAGAATTCCTACTGAAGCATTTTCTAAAAAAAATAAAACTAGGAATATTTGTCCATCAACAGAGGACTAAATACATTATACTTCATCCATATGATATAGCAGAAAAAAATATAAGACATAGCCATACACAAGGATCTGAAAAGAATGTTAAGATCTTTTCTTAGGTCAAACAAAAGTATAGTGAGTACAGAGTGCTTCTATTTGGGTCAGTTACAAATCATAATATGCAAATTGCATATGGATACTCAACTCTGTCCCCTTCACAGAGAGGATCCGAGAGAAGATGGACTTCGCTTTTTATACCTTTGTATACTACTTGCATGAATGTAAGTTGCCTTTTTTTTCACTACTAGGGATTGAACCCGGGGCATTCTACCTCTGAGCTACACCCCCAGCCCTTTTTATTATTTTATTTTGAAATAGGGTCTTGCTAAGTTGCTGAGGCTGGCTTCAAATCTTCTATCTGCACCCAAGTGAGTATAAGTTGCTTTTACTGAATACATTCTCTAAACTTTTAAAACGACAGCATAGAAATACATCTGCTAACGTGGAAAAATGTTCAGAAAATACTGATAAGAATTTTTTTGAGCTAGAAAACATACATATATAGCCAGGCACCGTGGCACATACCTGTAGTCCCAGGAATTGAGAGGCTGAGACAGGAGAATTACAGGTTTGAGGCCAGACTCTGCAACTTAGAGAGACCCCTGTTTCAAAACAAAACAGGGCTGGGTTCAGTCCCTAGTACCCCAGAAAGGAAAAGAAGAAGGGAAGGAGGAAAGGAGAGAGAAAAGAAAGTATAAATATATAATGAAAATGACCTGGAAGGACCCAGAAGAATATATACCAAGGTGCTGGCTTGTGGCTCGTGGCTCTGATTCTGGGAAGGATTGTGTGCATTTCGCATTTTTCTGCCTATCTGCTTCTTCTGTAATGATCAGAGATGAGTTTTGTATTAAAACAGCGATAATAACAGAAATAATAATAACAGAAAAAGAAAGCTTTCATTAGAAAAGGGACAGAATTCAGAGGCAAAACTGGGGGCCTATAGACAAGAGAAGGCAGAGCCCAGCTGGCCAGAGCAAGGTGTGGGAGGAGAGGGGCAGCACAGGGCATGCCTGAGCATCTGAGAAACAGAAAGCAAAATCAGAAGCCCTGGAAACCGTCCTCCTCTCCCAGAGTGCGTGCGGTTCTGTGGTTCGCATCTGTAGTGGTGGTTACCCAGGGAGTCCTGCTCTCCAGCCAGGACCCAGCCTCGTTTGTTTGTTTGTTTATTGCTGTACTGGGGATTGAACCCAGGGGCATTCTACCTCTGAACTACATCCCCAGCCCTATTTTATTTTATTTTATTTTATTTTATTTATTTTATTTTATTTTATTTTATTTTATTTTGAAACAAGGTCTTTCAAAGTTATTGTGTTCTGGCCTCGAAACTGCAATCCTCTTGTCTTAGCCTCCCAAGTAGCTGGGATTACAGGCGTGTACTATTGCACCCAATTCTGAACCCAGCTTTGAGGCTCTCAGTGCAGGTGATGAGGCTGGCAGGGAGGCTTTCGAGCACAGCCCTGGGGGGTGTCTGTTTCTGCAAGACACTCTCCTCCCTTCCACTGATCTCCAAGCCATCTTGGAAACAGGGCAAGATGTTCTGTCCCCATTATAGAGGAGAAAAGAGGCTCCTAAGTGTTGGCTTGTCTGGTTGCTGGTTCTGATCTGGAAGGTCTTCTTGCAAAGTATTGGCTTAGATACCTCCTAACAGGAGGCATGGGTCCAGTGAAGCATGTGGCCACAGCACCAAAGCTGTCCTTCATGTGTGACCTTAGTAGGTGTCTACCCCCCACACACTTATGGTGGGCCAAAGTGGCAGGTCTATCTCAAGAAGCAGGGATGGCAGAGGGCACCAGGCCCCCTCTGAAGGCAGGGGTGTGAGACCAAGGAAACAACGCAGGCCCACATCAGTGCAAGGGAGTAGGCACAGATAATCATTTTCTACTTTCTTCTCTAAACACTGCACAGGTTTACTGTCACTTCACTTCTGCTAATGTCTTTTCATCATGGTCTTATCAACTTCTACACTATCATCCCATCTTGAAAATAGGACCTCCCTGCTGTGCACAGCTGAGGGCTGCAAAGAAATCCATGCAGGGGAGGGTCACAAGCCTGCACCACAGGGAGGAGGCTCTCGGTCTGCAGACCACGATGACTGGGCCAGGGACAGAAGGAGGGCTCACTCATGCAGTGAGGTGACAGGCTCCACTGCGCAGGAGGGAGCAGCCCAACCAGGAAGAGAGGGGGACACCCACATGGTGCTTCCCTCGCCCCAAGATGACGACATACCCTGTGTCTAGCAGACAGCTGGGTGTCTGTCTACACTGTCTGTTGTGGGGATTTGGTGACTACATAGCACAGGCTTCCAGGCACGTATTCCCAATGGAAAACGCCAACTCTAGCCACCTGCACTCCTCACTTACTGACTCACAGGGCTGCCTATGTCCAAATTGGGCCTGGAAGCTTTAGAAAGGAGTAGTTATAAATGCTGGCTCTGGAGTCAGCACTGTCTGTCTGGGTCTGAATTCTGCTTCTGTCCCTACTAGCTTCCTATTACTTCACCTCACTGTGCCTCGGTTTCCTCAGTTGTTGTGAGCATTAAATGAGATACTACCTATAAAATGCTTAGCATAGGGTGTGACCCAGAGTACAAGCTCAATAAATGCTAGCTAAGGATAATTCACCAGGATATCTGCACATACACATTTGCACAGGCACCCACAGTGCTGCTAGAACACGGTCACTATGACAGCATCAGCACCAGGAGCACCAACATGGCGGTGTCCCAACTTTCCTCTCTCTCACAGATGTGTCTCACCATCAGATAGGGAGAAAACAAGGATGTTGAAAGTCTTGGGGAAAACAGGCTAGAAGAGCCTGGGAGCCTTTGTTAAAGGTGAGGGTTCATCACATTCC
This sequence comes from Glis glis, assembly GCA_004027185.1. Classification (NCBI taxonomy): domain Eukaryota; kingdom Metazoa; phylum Chordata; class Mammalia; order Rodentia; family Gliridae; genus Glis; species Glis glis. Next base: position 48,641 of record PVJS01000384.1, read on the forward strand.
CCCAAATCTCAGACAATTGATATCAGCCAACTACAAAAGGATGAGACACGCCCTATGTGCACACATGCATGCACATGCTAGGTAGAAGGTGACGGGTGGGTGAGGTAGACAGGAAGGAGACAGAGAACCCCTGGCGTCTAAGCACTCTCCCCTTGCCACCACACTGGCAAATAGTTGTAACAAGAATTTACACTGCAAATGCTTGCCTTGGCCAAGCTCTCAGCTCCCACTAAAGAAAATCCTGAACACATCCCTCAAGAAAATGGCTTCCTCAAAGACTGGACTGGGGAACCTTTGGATTCAAGGCTTAAGAGACCCTTGCTCCTGTTCACTAGCCAGACAGGAGACGCAGAACGGAACAGCAGTCATGGCCGTGTTTGTTTGAGCAGGGAATAAAATAAGGGTTTTTATTGCAAAGGAAGAAGGAAGTCACATGTGAATCTATCAATAAAATGAAGAGACTTGTTTCCTAGGTCCCTTACTATCTTTCCTTTAGCTGAAATAAATGGCAATGAATATTTCTGTCCTGCTAAACATGATGAACTGAATATTCACATTCATCCCTACTCCCTCCCAAGGCCTCATTAAAATAACAGGATGAGACGCTTTAGCAGAGAGAATTTCTCCCAGAAAAAAAAATGGAATCGACACGTTATCAGAGTGAGGACTGTGCAGTTCTACCTGTCTGACAAGAATTACAGTAGGAGCATACACATGCAAAAGAAAAAGGCAATTATTAGCTGCTTTTCTAATTTAAAAAAGTTTTCTTTTTAAAAAACTTATTGTAATACATGACTCATCTCTGTTGTGGGAATGACAGGAAGAAAATAAAGAGCAATGAGAGTGCACATACGAGGGGAAAGTGAAAACCCAGGCTGATTCTTCTGCAGAAGTCAGCAAAGACCCAAAACCAATAAACCAAAAAGTACCAGGATGCACAAGTATTTTTAGATAAATGTAGATAGCACGTGAAGTAGGTTTTAGCTAAAGCAGAAACTGCATTTTAATTCTTCTAGTACTGAAACTGAGTGGCTAGAAAGCAAGACTTAGTGTGAAAAGGAAGAGCAGTGGACACTTCCTTACCCTTAGAAGACTGGCAATAGTTTTGACTTTATTTTTTGTGTGTGGTGCTAGGGATTGAACCAGGAGCCTTCTACCTCCAAGTTAAACCCCCAGTCCTATTTAATTTTTTATTTGGAAACAGGGTCTTGCTAGGTTACTGAGAGCCTCACTAAGTTGCTGAGGCTGGCTTCCAACCTGTGATCCTCCTGTCTCAGACTCCCAAGTACTGGGCACCACCATGCGCAGCTATTATTTGGCCTTTTTTTTTTTTTTTTTTTGGCAGTACTAGGGATTGAACTCAGGGGCATTCTACCTCTGAGCTATATTCCTCAGCCTTATTTTATTTTTTATTTTGAAACAAGGCCAAAGTTGCAGAGGGCCTCACTAAGTAGCTGAGGCTGACCGTGAACCTGTAATCCTCCTGTCTCAGCCTCCCAAGTACTGGGATTACAAGCGTGTGCCACCACGTATATTTGGCTTTTAATATCATGTTTACAGGACACTTTGACTAAAATGAAAAGTTTTTTAAACAACAAAAACGCTCTATTTCAACACCTTGCTCAATTTACTACACCCCCAAGACTTCTCATCCCCTTCCTCTACTGTCTGTACCATCCATCTAATCATATCCAATTAATCATATTCCACTTGGCAATGAGCTAAACTTGCCTACTGCTAATTATCTTTCCACCCGTGCCTTGTCTCACTAACTAAACCATAGCTGCATTGCAGCAGAGACTCTTTCTCATAATCTTTGAGGAGGCCACGGCAGGCCATGTGATTACATTCACAAGCTCCGAGGAGGCGCAGCCGCCTCGCTTCCCATTACCTGCATAGGCATTGGCCTGCTGCAGAAGGTCGGTGCAGGTGTGCACGTCTGCAAACGCACGGATGCCCAGGCAATTGGTGGGATGCAACTGAGACTGAAGGAAGTCGCAGCAGTTCTGCCGAACATCCATGAGCTGCAGTAAGCTGGCTGCCGGGAGCAGCACCTGCAAGACAAGGGGACATTCTGAGACACCGGATCCCACTGGCAGAGGCTCATCCCCCTAAAACACTGTTCTAATCATGTTCCCATGCTTGACATCTTTTCACGGCTCTCTGCTGCCTGCCTATTAAGACCACGCTTCCCAGACTTATTTCCCACTACTGTCCACTTCATGGCCCCAAAGCCCCATTCTCTGTACCCATACAACCTATAGCAGTGCTTCCCACAGTGATGGCCATTGCTGGAGATCTTATTCAGAACAGATTCTGATTCAGTCTGTATAGGAAAGGGCCTGAGATTCCATATTTCTAACAAGAACCCAAGTGGTTCTTGCAGCTGCTGGTCCATGAACACACTTAAGTAAACCCTGTGTGCATACACACATACTTACACACATCTTACCGCATACTTGGCTCTCACACTTGGCTGCACACTGGAATCGCCTGGAAAGTTTAAAATACTGATACGCAGTTGCCACCTCCAAAGATTCCAACTTATAGGTATGGGGCGTAGCCTGGGAATTGATATTTTAAAGCTCCCCACGTGCTTCTAATGGTCAGCTAAGTATGAGAACCTGTGCCCTACAGCCTTCGGTGTACTTCTGTCACTCAAAAGCTCCTTCTTCTTTTTTTTTTGTGGAACTGGGGATTGAACCCAGGGGCATTCTATCTCCGAGCTATATCCCCAAGCCCTATTTTTTGTCCTTTATTTTGAAACAGGGTCTCACTAAGTTGCAGAGGGCCTCAAAAAGGTCCTTCTTGAGTTGCTTACTTGCTCATTCACTACTTAACTGCTGAGCATCTATGTACAAGGCACTGGCCTAGGCTCTAAGATTCAGAGGTAAACAAAATAAAACAGATCCTGCCCTATGGAGCTTATGTCTACCAAACACGAAACTCACCCCCAAATCCCTCAGGAATCAGACAATCACAATTTATTCTCCTATCCAACAGATTAAAAAATAAAGAACATCTTTGGGTACATTCTGAGAGAAAAGAGAGCTGAGTTTTCTTTTAAAAGGTCATAGGACCATGCGTATTTACACTGTATCCTGGAAGACAAAAATAGTTTTTGCTCAGGTGTATGTGCATGTGTTTTTTCCTAAGAGCCAGGGGAGACTGGCTCGAGCAGGCCAGCTGGGCACTCGGACTGCCAACCTGTCAAGCTTCCCTCGGACTTTCCCACAGCTGCGGATGCCTGCCCTTCTAGATCAAAAGCACAGGACGAAGGCCAAAGTCCTACTCCACGCCGGCTCTGCTACCCCACCCCACTCTGTGCAAGAAGCAGGGAGTCAGAATGATTTTCTAAACAGAAATTTAGAAAAAAAACAAACAAAAATAGAGCAGAACAGTGATTTATGGCTGTTTAGCGTGGGGACCCCAAAACAATCCCCTTGGCCCAGGCCTTTGCTTTCAGCCACTCTCCTGGCTCTCAGAGAGTGACTGAGCCAACCAGACTCCAGCTGTTTCCATCTGAAGGGCTGCCCAGGAAGACATGGCCTGCACACGTTTGTTTTCTTTACTCTGGGCACTACAAGCCTTTTTTAATGTGATTTAAATTCTGGACCCTAAATTTCTCCCAAAATAGCTCGGAGCCCTCAGCTCTGATTCTCATCACCTTTATGTGCTCAGGGCAAAAACTCTGCCCCAGTACCCATTCCCAGTACCCATTCTTGGGTCTTGTCTCTCCACTTGTCCTGGTTTGTCCAGAACTGAGGGGTTTCCCATGACTTTCAGCCCTAAAACTGAGGCGATTGCCGCCCTCCCCTCTTCATTATCCCTGCCCACAGGCAGTAACCACCAACCTCCATGATCAGTGGTCATATTCTGAGCTAAGTGTCTACTTTCGACAAGGAGAGCCCTGCCTACCTACCAGCTGAAACTTTGCCTTCACCACAGCTGAGTTCTAGGAAACCTGCCCCTCCTCCCTCCCTCTACCCTCTCTTCCACTTGCCCATGTCCCTAGCAGGACAGCAGTAAATTAGCACCATGTCCTTGGTATTTTCTGGCCCACTGATTCATTCCTGGGGAAGAAAAAGATAAAAATCACCCTCGCCTGAGAGTTTTAGACCATAGGTGAACAGAGCCAGGATCCAAATCTAACCACCTGAGCTCCATCCCACTAGGCAGCCATCAGCTCCACTAAACAGCCGTAAACTAGGAAACTCAATTAACCTGTGAGCTTGTTCAGGCTGGCTGAGCAGATCCCAGGACCAGATTAGTCTCTGCATTCTGGTTAAGTGGAGATCCATTAACCATCTATGCCAGGAACGGAAAGGCCTGCTTCAAGTCTCCCTGTTGACCAAGCACTAGCTACAAAGTCTAGAGTCTTAAGGCCACAGGTCTACCTGATTTGCCAGGCATCCTGACAGTTTTGGCAGAAGTTGCACATCACAGGAGACCCCTCAGTTTTGGGCAAACTGGGACACTGAATTACTCTAGGTATTACCTCTAACCAGTAATTCTCAGGATTTCTGAGAGTCCCGCCTACCCCAAAACGGTATTCTAGGCCAAGTCCTAGCAAGATCATGCCAGTGACACACTCCCTTCCCCCGCCCCTTCCCCTCTTCCTCACCAGGAAGACAGCAGCAAGGGCTGGTGCTTAAATTCCCAAGATCATGACAACTAGCGAAGTGTGATAATAATTTTAGTATATGTGCTGCCGAAGCGAGCACCGAAGTATGAAAATAAATACTTCCTGAACATACTACTTAGGTTACACTTTCAGTTTTTAAAACATCCCTGGATAGAGGATAGCTTTCAACTTCCCTACTGTTCACAAAACCCACTTACTAGGGAAAAATTATGAGACTTTCCACCTCTCCATACACCCTGCTCGAGTCACCCGCCCGAAAGCATTCCTCAACAGGCTTCCTAAAAGGAATGGGGCGTGTGGTTTCTCTAATTGCTTTCCCTCTCTTTGATCTTAAACCATGATTAGCTGTGAGTCAAATGCCCTTTTCTTCCCTCTAGTCACTTCACCCAGAAGAGCATGAGGAAACATCAAGGAGGTCAGAATGCTGAGGCGGGTGGTTGGAGGCTGGGAGATGGATCACTGCTCAAACACTGTGTCTCAGAGACAGACTGGGGCCCATCCAGTGGAGTCCTGGGGTCTGAACACAAGTACAAAAACAGATCCCCACTCAGCAAACTATCCCTGACACTCAGCAAACTACCCCAGCAGACACGAATAGCATGAGATGACTCTTCAATTCTTTGTCCCCACAGAGGCAAGGCTGTCAGAGGATTCCCTCTCTCTTATCTCACACTCTGTTCCCTCCAGTAGCAACAATAACAAGATGATGAACAGGTGACCAAGCTCCGGCCCTCAGCTTGAAGTGAGACAGTCCTAGTGGTAGAATCACTAAGCACTCCTGCTTGGCTCATAAGGGAGGAAGCGGAAATCGGAGGAGTAGTTGGCTGGAACCACCCATCAAGATGGAAGATTACCCTAAGTCAAAAGGCTCCCAGCTTGCCTTTCACTACCTCAGCATCAGAGGAGAGGCCCTGGAATGGCCCTCAGAAAAGAGTTCACAGGTTTCCCTTCGGCTTGCAAAGAGCCAACCCTCCATCTTTCGTGTGCAAGCCCTGTTTTGTTTTTTCTCCCTTGGATAACATGAAAACACAGCAGAGGATATCCCGTCACAGAGTTTGTTTCCTTTAGCAAAAACAAAAGGAAATGCCCTGCCTCAGAAAGCACCTACTCCTGCAACTCCAGGGAGACAGGGCCAGGTACAGAGGGCCAGTGCCCAGCCAGCCAGGGCTTCTGCCCTGGCCATGTGGCAGGCTGGCACAGAAATGGAGCTAAATTAAAACCTGTTGAGAGAAAGAAGAGAGAATGGAAAAAAGAGAGGTATGCAGATGCGCAGGAGAGCTGGCAGGGCAGCAATGAGATTAAAAGTACCATTTGGAATTTTTTTTTTTCTTGTGGTTCTGGGGATGGAACCCAGGGTATTCTACCTCTGAGCTACACCTCCAGCCCTATTTTATTCTTTTATTTATTTATTTATTTATTTATTTATTGCGGTACTGGGGATTGAACCCAGGGGCATTCTACCTCCAAGCTACACCCCCAGCCCTATTTTTTTATTCTTTATTTTGAAACAGGGTCTCACTAAGTTGCAGAGGGCCTCACTAAGTAGCTGAGGCTGGCCAAGAACCCCGATCCTCCGGTCTCAGCCTCCCAAGTACTGGGATTACAAGCGTGCGCCACCACCACGCCCAGCTGAGGACAAATTACTTAACCTCTCTGTGCCTCTGTCTCCTCAACAGTAAAGTGAGAATAACAATGGTACCTCTTTAAAGGCTTGTGAAATCAAATAAGGTAATACATTTAAAGCAGCGCAGAAAGTGTTTGTTATATACAGAGTGCTCAGTTACAGCCGGACGTGGTGGTGCACACTTGTAATCCCAGTACTTTGGGAGGCGGAGACCAGAGGATCAGGGTTCGCGGCCAGCCTCAGCTCTCTCGCTCTCTTCTCTCTCCTTGTCTCTCTCTTCCTCTCTCTCTCTACTTAGTGAGGCCCTCCACAACTTCGTGAGACCCGGTTTCAAAAATAAAAAAAAGTATAAAAAATAGGGCCAGGGGCGTAGCGCGGAGGTAGAACGCCCCTGCGTTCAATCCCCAGTACCGCAAAAAAAAAAAAAAAAACCAGAGTGCTCAGTTACTATCAGTTTCTATCAATCACTCTAAGCTGAAGCCAAGGTTCTGATCATTCATTTAGCAAGAAACTAGAGGTGGCCACAGCTGCAGAGCACAGCAAGTTGGAGACAGCCATGTTCCGCTCTCTATGCAACCATGGTAGGTCACTTAACCTCTGTGTGCATTAGTTTCCTCAACTGTAGAGGAGGGATCATTATCAGTCGTTCCATTGGTGGCTATGAAAATTAAATGAAATGGTGCACATGAAGTGACTGTCACATGCCCGGCTTATAACAAGTATTAATAAGTGTTGGTTAGGACTGGACTGCTGCTATCGCCACCATGGAAGGGAAACTCAGGGTCTCTCCAAGGAATGCTTGGCTGGGAATACACTAGGGTGTAGTTCTCATGGTCATTAAACCGAGGCCCAAATATGGCCCCAGAAGAGCCCTGTGCCTCCATGCTCGTCTGCTCAGTGCAAGTCCTTAGCCAATACCATCTTCACACACTAATGTGTGGGCAGCTGCCCCAGCAGACACGAATAGCATGATGAGCAATCTACAGTTTGATTCAAACTTTATTCTTCTCAAATTTTGGTTTTGTTTTCCTCCAAGGTCATCCCTGACCTTACCACAGTTTGAAGAGAGGAGGGAAAAGGAAAAGGAATAGTTAATATATGGCATTGATTCCAAATAGTGATAGTTTCCTGAGAGTGCCACAGGTGCCGCCAGCCCTACTCCATACTACTCCACACATATGCAGATGAAGACAGCAGGCCCCCGAGGGGCTCACAGCCTAGTGGGGACATGGCAGGCAGGCACAGGAGGCTGGCCTGATCACCCACCTTCCTCCAAGATTCAGCCCAAACGCTGGGCATTTTCTCAGTGGGGTCCGCCTGTCTGTCCTCACCAGGGCAGCGACGACTACTTCCTGCTTCCTGGGCACCTCCACCCTGGCCCACCTCGCTGTAGGGTACCCGCTTGCTCAGCCATCTGTCTCCACCTTCGGGCCAGCTGCTCCTGGGGGAAGCAGCCTGTCACAGCACCCTCTTTGCCCATACTGCTGCTAGCATAGAAAAACATGTTTTGAATGACTGAATGAAGGAATAAGATGAGACTCTACAATCGGTCTACCAGGGGAAGAAAGGGGGGTTGAGACAGCCCCTTAGCCCTGTGCCTTCCATACCCTGTCTATTTACCAGCCCCCTTAAAGGGCCCTCTCCTCAGAGCAACAGCTGGCACCTGGCCCAGGCCTCTGTCCTTGCCCCGCATTCCAGGCACACCCAGGGCAGGAGGAATCCCAATCCATCCTCTCTTTGGGAGAATTCCCAGCCACCTTCAGGCCAGATCAGGCTCGTCTCTGCCCACCACCTCTCCCCAGGGCTCCCACTCCCTATCTGGCTCCTCCCTTTCCATCCCCATCAGGACCCAGCAGAAGAGAAACCAGGCAAAATCTTCTACATATGTGTGACTCCATCAACAGTTCCCCATATTAGGTGATAACCGCTGATTGATTGTTTACCAGGTGCTGGGCACTGTTCGAGGTGCTTCACCTATATTAATACATTTAATCCTCACACAAACCCTAACTGGTTAAATACTAATATTGTGACCATATTACAGAGGAAAACGCTGAGGCACAGAGAGGTTAAGTAACTTGCTGGGACCACGCAGCTAGAAAATGGTGAAGCTAGGATTTGAAAACAGGCTGTCTATAGCTCACTGGCTGCCCAAAAGAATGGGTGCTATTATGATTCCTGCTTTAAAGATGTGAAAACTGATCCTGAGACAGGGTGTCGGTGGCGGTGCTAGAGAAGCTCTGGTAGGAGAGAGGGAAAGCAAATTATAGGCAGGCAGTGTGAATGCCTTCTCTGGCCAGAGGTCACCGAGTCCCACACCCTCACTTTACAAACTGGGAAAAAGACAGCTTGCAGGGGGAGAGTGCTAGGATACCAGCACTCTGTGAACCTGTGGCCAAGCCCAGGTGGGACCCAGGTCTCCCTTTGTCCTCAGTCCTTGCCTCGTTTCTATTTCCACCTGGCCTCTGAACTGCAATCTTCACCCTGGCCCCTCCCTCCCCCTACCCAAAAAGTATTTTACAGAACAGTGAAGATGCCATTTTCTCCAGAGCCCTCTGATTGTGCTGGCTGCATTATCTGCCTTGAGATTCTCATTTTGTGCCATTATACCCAGTACCTGAGAAGCTGAGACAGGAAGATCACAGGTTCAAGGCCAGCCTCAACAACTTAGCAAGACCCTATATCAAAATAAAAAGGGCTGGGACTATAGCTAGGAGGTAGAATGCTTCTGGATTCAATCCCCAGTGCCAAAAAAAAAAAAAAACCCAATAAAACACAAAAAAGATTCTCATTTTGTAAGCTAATTTGAAGAGACTGGCACTGGGTCAGACCAGAGGCACCAAGATTACCTTTTTACCTTATTACCAATCATTACATTACTGCTTCTTGTTTACTCATTCATTGATATCTTACTTATTATTTATTTACTTACTACCTTATTACCATTATTACCTTATTGCTATTATTACCTTATTCCCTAGCCAGGCAATAAGGACCCAGAGCAGAACATCTTCTAATTATCCAAATTTGTAAACACTTTGTACTTCACAGGAGAAAAAGTTATTAAATAAATACATGATGAACACAAAGAAAAAAAAGCTGGTTTCAATCATACAGCTCTACAACATTCCCTATGCTCATTCACACTAAATTACTTTGCACTTACTATCACTGCCCAAAAGTCATTCAGCTGTTTGGATTCTATTGCTAGATGCGGTATGTAACCAACGCATTGCCTGCTCCACTCTGCATGGGAAAGAACAGCAACTAAATGGAGTGGCTTTGCCTTTTAGCGTGCATAAATATCCCTCAACTAAAAAAGGGAGGAGGAGGACTAGGCTGTAGAAATTGTGTCACCCAGGAGACTGTCTCATGGGCCAAGGACAAAAGCAGGCTCTACAGCTGGGACAGGCTCTGCAAGCCCAGAGCAGTATGCCTCACACCCGGGCCCCTCAGAAGTACCCTCCACCACACCAACTAACGCCCCACATGCCGCAGCCTCAGCTTAAAGCTTACATCCTAAAAGCACCCTTCCCAGATCCCCTCCTCCCTCCAAACTGAGCCCCCCGATATTCTCTTTCACTGTACCATGTTCCTTTCCTTCAAGGGTCTTATCATAATTTGTGCATAGACATTACTTGTGCACGTAGCTGATGGATCATTGTCTTCACCCCTAGACTGCAAACCCCATGAGGGCAGGCAATGGAATTATCACTGCTCAACTGTTAGAACTGCAGTGCCAAACAAAGCCCGTGAACAAAACAAGAACTCAAACACATTTGGGATGAACTGAAAGAACAAGCAATTACCAATTCAGCTTCTCAGAGACCTTGATCCTGGAAAAGGGGGTGGTATTCTGGATAGAAACAATAGATATTTTGATCACTAGAGAGGTCTCAGACTCAAGTAAATAGGTAAGGTGATACTGTGCCTTAAAATGAAAGAAAAATCCCTACATACCACATGTAATTCCCATCACTCTTATTCAGGGCAGAAATAGCATGCCCTGTGTCTGTGTTTAGCTCAGTGATCTGTGGGGTCCAAGAGTGGGCCACCCTCTCAACCATCTCCCTGACGGGGCCATGATGTCGATGTGCTCCCTTAGGAGAAGGGCTGCCTTCACTGGCTCCTCTTTTCAAGGCTCCAGATGGCCAAGGACAAGGCAGAGCCATGAAAGAAGGAAAAGGCACTGAGGATATGTTTCACAGCTGCACACTTCTGCTGAGACTCGGTTCTGGTGCTTGGCGCCTCCACGTGTTCAGAGACATTTGGAAGACTAATGTCGAAATGGGAACATTTTTAACAGCCTTGCAATCCAATACTCATCACCCTGAGATGAGAAGATGATTTGGAGAGAAGAGAGAAGAGGGGTCACCCACGTTGTGATTCTTCACAAGATACTGAACAGACATGAGTTAAAAGACTCTCCGCTCCCATGTTCCAGGCTTCTTCAGAGGTATTACGATCTAGGTGTAAGAGCCAGACAGGCAAGGAGTTTAGGGGCCAGCTGTCCATCTATTGGTCATGTGACCCAGGGGAAGTCACCCAACTTCTCCAGAGCTTTAGTCTCCACTTTAGTGACCACTGAGTTGCTGTGAGGATTAAATGAAAAACACCCAAAAAGGCGGGTCGTGAATATGCAATACATGGAGCTACTGATGGGTGCCGAGCTTACCTGCACATTCTCCTCGGTCACCTCAATTTCAGCAGTGTAGATGTAGTCAATCAGTTTCCTAAGTGTCTGCCCATCCACATCCTTGATTTCAATCTTCTTGGCTTTACTCTCAGACATGTCACCTACAGTTAACAGTAAGAACAAAAAGGACATGAATTTGGCACCTAAGGTATTCTTAACTTCTACACAGCCTCCTGCCTTGTCTGGGAAACATACAAGTACTGCCCGTGCTCTAGGAAGCAACAGAAGGGACCCAGGCACAGAAGAGGATAAGCCAGCTGAGCTCAAGCTCACAACAACTTTAGATCTCTGATAACCCACAAAGTCAAGCTTAAGCATTCCCTACTCTGTCTGATGCCCATTTTCATTGCAAAGGCCAATCAGTGTGCAATATCTCATTCAACTGTTTACTGTAAATGTCTACACACAGGGCCAGGAATACTGAACACAATCTGTACCCGTCCTCAAGGAGCACAGGTCTAGTAAGACAGATATATAAAAATATTCATAAACTAGATGGTAAGAACTTAGTAGAGATATACTGCAATAACATGAAAACGTAACATTTGTTGAGTGCTAAAGAAGGCAAAACATTGGGTTAAGCACTTTAAATTCTTGCCTCTTCCAATCCTCACAACAACCTGTGAGGTTTGTTAATATTATCCCCATTTTCCACAGGAAGAAACTAATGCGCAGGAGGGCAGGTAATTCATCTTGCCCTTGGTCACATATCTAGACGGGCAGAAGCCAGGTGTGGGTGAAAGCCAGAGAGTCTGGTTATAAGTCTGTCCACACTTATAACCACTATACTATCCTAAATCCTAGGAACAAAGAGAAGGGGGAAACAAACCCTGCCTGGGAACTCCAGCGAGGCTGGGTATTAGAGGACAAAAAGCACAGCAAAGGTGAGGAAGGATGGGCAGGACGTGGGCTCCATAACTGAAGGGAGAAAGTGCCAAAGGATACATTTGGGGATGGGTGAGAGGCTGGTGTGGCTGCACATGGCGTGTGGTGTGAAGAAGGGAGCTGGGGAAGTATATGGGGCCAGGACTTGCAGTGCCCTACAGTCTTGCAAATGAATTTGGACTTTACTGGAGGGTAGCCCCATTGAGAAGTTTGTAACAGGGGAATGACATCAACAGATGGGTATTTCTGAATGAATTTTTGGAAGCAGGGTGGAAGCTGGATCTAAGCAGGGAGAACAGTTGGGAGGCCCTGAGAATAATCCAAGAAAGAGAGGATGAAGGGCTGTGAACAAGGCCAGCAGCAGTACCACATTCCCAGTCCTGAGGCCTCTGACTTCTGCCTGCACTCTGTGGATGACACATGGGTTTACCGAGAGCCAGCTCCTTCAGCAAGGACTGCTGATTTCAGAAGGAAAGACAGGCAACACATGTGTCTTTGTAATCTGAAATAAAGGGCAACCTGACTGCAAGAAACAAGGCATTCAGAAGCCCTAATGTGAGCGTGAAATCAGAGCCTGGGTGGTTGTTTTCTCTCTGTGGAGTTTGGGCACTGGAGCCAAGAAAAGAAAGTACAGTACAACATGTGGGCTGTACACCCACCTCCAAGCTGCAGGGACTGCACAGGATTCCTCCACCAATCCACAGGACCCATCCTGACAAGTTCTAGATCCGAATGACTCTGGATCAGGGAGGACGGTGGGGGTAGGGATTTCCAAACCCTGCCTATTCACTTCCCTGCCAGTCCAAGTGGACCAGAGACCCTCCACTCTGTCTTCTCTTTTCTGACTGCTGTGGAGGCCAGTGAAAAGGGCCCCGCACAATGAGCACTGGCGCAGAGCAAACAGGCAAAGATAAAACAGGAAAAGATACCAGATTCCTTCATCCATTAGACAGGCTCTTACGATCTCTCTTGAGTTTATGCTGAGACACACAAACAAAAACAAGCACAGACAAAGATATCAGAAGTTGAACTTCTCTCTCTAAACAGCTATTAAGAAGTTCATTAGTGACGGTCCAATTAGTAATTATATTGCAAAAGATAATCAAAGATAGCCAATTCTTTTTTTTCTATTTTTTTGTGGTACTGGGGATTGAACCCAGAGGCATTCCACCTCTGAGCTACTCCCCCAGCCCTATTTTTTATTCTTTATTTTGAAACAGGGTCTCACTAAATTGCGGAGGGTCTCACTAAGTAGCTGAGGCTGGCCGCGAACCTGCGATTCTCCTGTCTCAGCCTCCCAAGTACTGGGATTACAAGCGTGAGCCACCACACATGGCAAAGATAGCCAATTCTTAGCTCAAGAACTTAGGCCTTAAAAAATAAGACTGGGGGAAAAAAAGCAGCTTGACTACAAGAGCCAACACATTGGAAACTCATACAACACTGTGATCAGAGCCAGGGCTGATTGCTTTCTGTCTGTGGAATTTGTGCTTGGGAGTCGAGTTAGGGTTTTATAACTTTGGGATAAACAAAGGAAAACTCCTGAAATTGTATAAAAGTATTTGTATACATATACAAAAGTTTGGTTTTTCTGGGAGATCATTTATATCATTTTATATTTCTTAAAGGTTTCTATGATCCATAGAAGGTTAATACACAGTATTCTAGACAATGGGACTTTGAGGGACTTTTTCTTGCTTCATTGTGTAACTCTGAAATTTCTAATGTTCTCCATTATGTGTTTAAAACTTCAATAAGCAAGAAAAAATGATATGAATGAAAAACTAGAAGCTTAAACAACAGTTATTTTCTAAGAAAGCTCCCTTGTAAATTAGAGGTCTGTATAAATCACAGACTTGTGAAATCAAATCTTAGTTTTTTTCTTATGAACCAGTAGAAAGACTATACCAAACTAAGACTTCAGCTTAAATAGGCCCTGAAAATGGGCGTAATAATAGTCACTAGTGTGTGCTAGGAATTCTGCTAGGGGTTTATACACATTATTTCATAGAATCCTTGTAACAACCCCTAGAGGTGGATGACATTACTACCACTTTACAAATTACAGACTGGCAGAGGTATTAACACATAGGCAGTTAGAAGTAGGGCTGGGATTAGAAGCTTGGCCTAACTCTAGACCCTGTGTCATTTCCAATAAATCACTCTATAATTTAAATCTGACCTGATCAATGACCTTGGTAAAAAGTATTTCCCAGCTCAAATCATTGGTCCAAATTCTGAGCGCAAGTTAGCACTTAATAATTAGCAAGCAAGAACCAAGAGGCCTGAGCCCTTATCAAGCTTATCTGTCAAAAAAAGCCTCAGCACATAGATAAGTGCTTAGCATAAAACAAGCACTTAGAAAATATTTGTTGGAGTGGGAAAAAAGGAAGAAGGAGGGCTATCTCTTGGCATCTCACAATTCTATGGGTTTCAGTAATTTCTGAGGGATAGGAACCATCAAGGGCTTGGTCATTCCTGCTCCTTCACTCATCTCTAACAGTTTGACAAAATATTTCTAGGAAACAGAACATGAGCCCCATAAGTCTTTCCATCTCTAAGGTCAACCCAAGAGCCCTCCTCTGCTAACTTTTCCCAAGAGGCTCGGCCAGCTACCTTACAGAGAAAATCTGCCAGTTACACATCTTTTTAGTCCTTTCCATTTTCTGTGAAATTTATGTCATTTATTTAATATATCTCATATATGTGTGTATGTGCTAATATATGTCATATACTAACATGCATGTCCTATTTCTCAAAACAGAATATGATCCACTCAAGGGAAGACATTTACCCATCCATTCAGGATGCATGCATCAAATATGTCCCCATGTGTTGAGCACTATGCTAGGCCCAAAGGACACAAAGGTAAACGAGTCATCACCCTGCCCTCATGGAGCTCAGCGTAGTGGAGAGACAAGTAAATCAATAATTACAAAGGGAGTTAAATGGTAGCAAAGAAGACCACTTGAAAAGTCCTCAAGCCAGGGATTCCTACCCCCTAAACCTGTATGCAAAATCATGAGCACACAAGAGCTCGTATTTGCTTTTCTGGGGACAGAGTCCACTGTTCTCAACGAATTGATTCATAATGGTTAAGAAACACTGATCTAGAGGAGTCACAGTTATTCAGAAGAAATGTGAGAATAGGGCAAGAGTATTCCAGAGAGAGAGAGAGACCTAGAAAGGCCTGGAGGTAAGAAGGAACATGGCCTGTCTGGGAACCATAGGAAGTTCAGCCTAACTGGAGCACAGGATGTAAAGGAAGAACAGCTGGAGACAGAAGCAGGGTCTGAACCCCTCGGGGGTCTTGTAGCCTATGCTAAATAGCTTAGACTTCATCCAGGAGGCAATCAGAAGTCCCTGCCAGGTTTTGAGCAAGTGAGGGACACACATCAGATTGTTATTTGAGGAAGATCACTATAGCTACAGTGTGAAAAATGGGTTTGGGTGGAAGAACAAAAGTGGAGGCAGTTTGAAGAGTTAGAAGGCTGCAGCGGAATATCAAATGAAAGATGCTCATGGCCTGGACTAAAAGACTGTGTCTTTAACTTCTCTAAATTCTTAGATGCTATCTTAAGGCCTGTACTTAGCAGTCTCCAAGAACTTCGGAGAGCAAGCAATTCTATACCCCATCAGGTACAAATGCCCAAGTCTCTGTTCTAGATCCTAACAAGTGTACTAGGTGTGCAACTGAGATCTTTTTAGGTGAAAGACTACCACAGGGGAGAAGGAGGGAGGAGGCTCAACTTGAGGAATAAAAGGGAAAATGTTTTTACTACTACAGAAGATTCAAGAAAGCCAGAAAAATCACTGGCTCATTTTCCAGGTTACTGGTATAAATCCAACCCTATTACTAAGTAAATGAAGCCTTGAGAATAAGAAAGAAATGAGAGATTAGCTGAAAGGCCTCTCTGAAGAACCATATTAGCCAGTGTGCCATGGCCGACGTGGCAGTGCGTGCCTCTGATCCCAGGACTTGGAAGGCTGAGACAGAAGGGTTACAACCTCAGCAGCTTAGCAAGAACTTGTTTCAAAATAGAAAATAAAAAAGGCAAGGTAGCTCAGAGGTAGCAACCCTGGGTTCAATCCCTAGTACCAAAAAAAAAAAAAAGGAACCATAGCTCTCCTACAAAGTTATTTGTTCATAAAGGGAAAGGTGTGTTCAAGAGTTCTTATGTTATAGAATTCTTCCTCACTCCTAACTTGAGTCCTTTCTGTGTAATTTATAGTTTCATGCACTAGGTAGGAAAAATAAACATGAAAACCCTTATCCTTTGCACAATGATCTATCATGTCTGTCATGAGTGTTGATGGTATTAAACTGTCTTCCCCCTGACCCTCATCTGTCTAAATCCTGATATCTGCATTGGCTAGAGCTGAGGACTAAGGCTGATATCAACCAGTAACCTCGCATAAGGGAAAGAAATATTCTGCTCCCTCCTTGCACCCCAGCCAATCCTCCTGCAGGTCAGAGGTCTGGGCCATTTGACTGCAAAAGTCTGACCTCCATTTCATGTGAAATAAGGACATTCCCTGCCCTGCCTTTTCCTCTAGGCTGTACGTGAATCAAAAAAGGTAACGAGAGTGTGAGAGCTGAGACAGCAGGATCCAGCAGAGCCACAATGATGGGTATCACCCACCTTTCCTGGAATCTCATCCCTCCTCCACCTGGATCCATTTTTGTGCTCAGCTAGTAGCGGAAGGAAATGCCTTCATAGCCAAACTGATGTGTTTTTGTTTTGTTTTGTTTGGGTACTAAGGATTGAACCCAAGGGTGTTCTACCTCCGAGCTACACCCCCGGCCCTATTTTATTTTTATTTTGAAACAGTGTCCTGCTAGATTGCTGAGAGTCTCACTACTTTGCTGAAGCTGTCCTAAAACCTGTGACCCTCCTGTCTCAGCCTCCCAAGAACTGGAATTACAGGTATGCGCCATCACATCAGGCTCAAACTGAAGTTTTTAATCAACCCTAAACACTATGAGGATGGCAAGTGTCACAGCTACTCTGAAAATCCCCAAGAGCTTTGGAAACTATGAATTGCTCTACAAATAATAAGAGTAAATTTTATTAAGTACCTATTCTGTGCTGGATGCCTTATACCCATTACCTATATTTATTCCCTGGCTATTATTATCCTAATCCCACAGATAAGAAAACTGAGGATCAAAGAAAGTAAATGAATTCCACACATACCTAATACATGCTGGAGTCAGGATCAGAAGCCAGGTCATTATGGCTCCAAAGCCCTTTCCATGATACCACACTATCTCTCAATGCAAGGTGGCATGACCACTCTAATGTTTAATCCTTACCAAAAAGGCCTTCACATCACCAACTCCAAACCTCCTCTATGAGCATTCATAAAACATTCCTTACCAATAGTGATCTCCAATGATGATGTGAATTTCAAGGCTGAGCTTCTCTAAGCTCAGGCAAGCCTACCCTACACCATCATGGTCAAACCAGCTGCACCTTAATGGGGGAGATGGTGGGGCACAAACAGCAGTCTCTATTCCTAGGCACTATACAGGCACCCTGCTGACCACAACCCACATCTTTGCTTTAAAAACTCACCATTTCTGCATCAAAAGCAACATATTAGGCATAACTACTGTATATCTCATCCCAAAATTTGGGTTTCCTAAACCAGAAAAGGAAGCCTGACTTTGATGTGGTGTGTTGGGAATAGGAAAAAGAAACCCCACATCACTGTCGCTTCTGCCTAAAGAGGACTAACTCAAGAAGACAGTCACCTGGAAGGTGAAATCTTTACTCCTCAATCCCAGGCAGCCTCTAACACTCCAGTTTTTAAATGAACTATTCTATCCAATCCCTGACTCCTCAGAAAACTCTCAGAAACTAGACCCTATCTATTACTACCATTACTACCCCAGAACCTCCCTCAAGGCCCCAAGGAAAGATTCAGTTCCCTAATTCTTCTTCCCCCACTGCCCTGTTGCCTTGTGTTAAATTTTGCTGAGTTGCCTGTTATATGAAATTCTTCAAAGGCATTAATACCCCATGCAAACACCCAGAACACAGACACAGGCCATAGGCCAGGACCAGGGCCTGTTCTCTTAGGCAGAAAAGGTGAAACAAAAGTTCTATGGAATGAGAGAATGCCTGGGGGGGGGGAGTAAGAGACAGGTCCTTGTCATCCTATTTTGTGGATGACTGGTGTCTACTCAAATTCTAAACCCCTTGACTCTTAGTCCCAGCACATTCCCAACCTCTTCTTCCTGTTTCTACTCACCATATGGTCAAAGAGATGAGTTGAACACCAGGCTAAATATAATAAAAACTAGACAGTAATTCTTCTTTATAGAACCCTGAACTTCATCAAGATTATGATTACAATGCAAGAGGAAGGAGGAGGAAGAAGAGAAGGAGGAGGAGGAGGAGGAGGAGAAGGAAGAAGGAGAAGGGAAAGGGGAAAAGGAAGAGGAAGAAGAAGAGGAAGAAGGAGAAGGAGACGGAGACGGAGAAGGAGAAGAAGAAGGAGGAGGAGGAGGAGGAGGAGGAGGAGGAGGAGGAGGAGGACGATGACGACGATGACGAGGACGAGAAGAAGAAGAAGAAGGAGAAGAAACAACAAGTGGAAGAAGGGGCCAGCCTTGGAGTGACAGCAGCGCAAGAGGACAACCACCACGGGCTTGAGAGTAAAGTCCATTGCAATTTCCAACTGTTGGAAGAACTTGAAGAAGACGAGAAAGGAGTAGGAGATGGCACAGTTAGCTGGCGTCTAGAAGATGACGAAGACATGACACTTACCAGATGGATAGGGATGATAATTGGACCTCCAAGAACAATTTATGAAAACTGAATATATATACAGCCTTAAAATAGAATGTGGACCTAAATACCCAGAAGCACCCCCCTTTGTAAGATTTGTAACAAAAATTAATATGGAGTTACTAGTTCTAATGGACTGGTGGACCCGAGAGCCATATCCATGCTAGCAAAATGGCAGAATTCATACAGCATCAAAGTTGTTCTGCAAGAGCTTCGACGCCTAATGATGTCTAAAGAAAACCTGAAGCTGCCCCAGCTGCCGGAAGGACAGTGCTACAGCAATTAACCAGAGTCCACGGCCTCCCCCATTCGGATTAAGCGGTCTTCATTTCCACAGTAGTAAATTTTCTAGATTTGTCTCATAGGCCTCGAAGTACTGGAAAGGAAGCTCCCATTCAAAGGCAATTTATCTTAAGATACTATAAATGATACTAATTTTTTGTCCATTTGAAATATATAAGTTGTGCTATAACGAATCATCCTGTCAAGTGTAACCACTGTCCTGTAGCAGAACTTCTGAGATCAAGAAAGTCGATTGGAATTGACTCCCATCACAAGTGGCGGGCACAGCTGACTCAACTGTGAAGACCTTCCGTGAAGTCACCTTGCTGATCACTGGCCCGGGGGTGCCGCCTTCTCCGCCTTCCCGCCTCCCTGGCAGCCCCTGGGGGGCTGGTAGAGTAGATGTGAAGGGTTCAGGGCAGCCTGTGGGACTACTGCTGGGTGTGGGGGTGCTTCGTCTGTACCCCCGTTTCTTGTCTTAAACGATGCCCCTTCCAAGCCATTGTCCTGCCCCCCTCTCCCCTACTCCTGCCCTTGGCCTAAGCATAAACTGTAACCTCCCTCTGCAAGGGGCCTGCGTGAGAATTCAGGGCTTTCCCCATCTCTCCCCACCTTTATCATATGGGGTGCTGCTTTCTTCCTCCTCCTCCCCTCCTGTCGCGCCATCACCTCCCGACACTCTGATGACCCTCCCTTGCTCTGACAGAAGCCTGCAGGTGAGGCTGGAGTGTCTGACCTCCCTGCTATGGTTCTGGAACATTCGCTCACTCTCCTGCACTGGGAAGTGAGCGCAGGTCTTGGCCTGCCACTCCACAGTCACTGTCAGCCGAGGCGTCCCGCTCAGGTGTTGAGAAGTGGACAGAGCCGTCCCCAGGGTCGCGCAGTCCCTGGCAGCTCGCCCTGAGAAAGGCCACACGAAGACACGTGTAAGCACACGGGCCCTCTGGATGGTTTCCTTTCCCGCGCTCGCTTTGCTTGTCGACGTTGAAGAGGTGCACGCAGGGCTCTCACGCGGTCACCCCGCTGCCCTCGGGTCTAGTGTGCAGTCTGACAGCCGGAGCCAGAAGAACCTGACCCACCGCAGGCTCTGATCTCGGTGCTGCTGCTTTCCAGTCTGGCGGCCACAGCAGACCCTGACTGCGCTCGGCCTTCTGCACATGCCCGCCTTCCCGCTTCCTGTTCAGGACCACTAAACGCTAAAATGCGGATGCATACAGAAATAAAGGCAATTCACGGTCTTCTGAAGAGTTTTTTTTCTTTTATTTAGTATTTGTGTAAACCACATTTGAAGCAGCAGCTATCAAGTCTGAAGAGCAATGATGTTTCCATTCATCTTTTTCCGGGGAAAACGTTAGTTCTAAGGATTCGCCATCCTGTGAGTCGAGTTTAACATAACAGTGTTCCATAAGCAGCCTTTCTATTGTCAGACCATTGCCTGATTTTAATATAATAAAAAAGTGCATTAATATTTTTAAAAAAATACTGATCTGAATCAGCCACTGTATATGGTATAACAGAACCAGAGGAGTGGGACGAATCACGCCTAGGGCTCCATTCGGGGTAGAAGCCCAAATGTCTTTTAGCCATGATGATGGGTATAAGACTCTCAGCCTACATGTTCTTTAGACTTCAGTTCCTGAGTTTAGTACCATAAAACGAGGGTTGTTTTTAAAGTATCTGGATATAGGTCAGATACTCATAAAGAGTACAAAGACTACAGTATACAGAACCCAGAAAGGGATGATAAAAGGAGAGGAAAGTTGACCATACTACTTTATAGAAAAACTGCACCCCCTGGGATGGAGGTACTAGATGGGGAGGCTGGGCGGGGGAAGGGGGTATTATGTCTTCTATACTCATTAGGAGAAGATGGGCAGAACACAGCCCTGTGGCCTCTCCACTCATGCTATCCTGAAAGGAGTAGAGGGCGATTAAGGTGACTGCCCACTCCAGATCTTCTTACAGCCCAGCTGGATTTGGACACTCTCCGGAGGCACACAGACCTTGGTTTCACAACTTGTATTCCAAGTTACTGTGGGCAGGACATGGTCAAGGACTGTGGGGTTGGTATTTAGAACCACCACAGGACATTTGTACAACGCGAACTTAGAAGACAAAAAAAATAAAAACACTTAAGCCCAATATTTAAAAAGATAATCACAATTCAGTTGGAAGAAATCCATAAATATTTTCCTTTGGCTTTAAACATGCTGACAAAAAATGAACTTAAGAGTCAGCTTGGCCTTTTCATGACAAATGTTGTGCATTTTGAAGCCAAATCTGATCATTAGAAAAATTTTAGTGTGTTATTTGGATTTTTTTGTACCTGTTTACCAAGTTGTAAGCAAAACCAAAAAGCCAAATAAATAAATAAAATAAACTCTCATATGGTGCTGATGGCTGATTGGGGGCATAGGCTCGAACAACTGAAGAGCATGACTCACAAGTATTCAAAATATATATAGCTTTTAGCCAAGTATTTTCTATTCTAGGAATCTATTCTAAGGAAATAATCAAATACAGATTAAGATGCAAGAATGCCTTATAGCATTACTTACAATAGGAAAATGTTAGAAAGAACTATAATGTCCAACAAATAAGGAAGTGGATTTTCTACTAGGATACATATGATGAAATCTTATGAAGCCATTGAAATTAGGGTATAGGCATGATTTCATCAACATGGGGAGATATTCATGATGTAACATTAAGTTCAATTAAACATTTTTACTGAATACCTATTACACAGAAGATCATGCTAGGCAGTGGGGATATGTCAATCAATTAACATTTCCTAACTTCATGCTTATGATTAATAAGGGAAATCAGGTGTTGAGGAAGTATTGCAATAAGTAGTAATACTAAAGAGACATATAAGGTAAGCTGGGCATGGTGGTACACACCTGTAATCCCAGTACTTAGAAGGCTGAAACAGGAAGATCACAGGTTTGAGGACAGCCTCAGCAACATAGCAAGACTCCCTGGAACCTAGAGAGACCCTGTTTCAAAACAAAAGTAAAAAGGGCTGGAGGTATAGCTGGGAGGTAGAATGCCTCAATCCCCAGTATTACCAAAGAGAGAGAAAGAGAGAAGCAAACATATGGTACACTGGAAGTAAGTAGCGAAGGGATTTAACCCCTTGGGGAGTTGGCAAAGCTGCTACAACTATGCTAGATTTCTCTCTATACTAGACTTTCCAAACCATATGCACAAAGAGCAGTTATCAGAGCTATGTATTAAAGTTGCAGCTAAATACCGATTGGAGACAAGATAACTTATTTTTAGAAAAAAAGAGATGAATGAAGAAAAGGAAATATAAACTTCGCAACTAGTTTGAGACCACTCCAAAGGGAGTGCAGATCAAAATGTCCACGTATTAAGCTCAGCTGTTTTCCAGGCTACATTGTGAAATTCCTGGCCCAGGGCTCAAAGGGAGATAAGGGTGTTTGTTTGGTCCACTTTAGCAGAGGCACAACTCCAGGTGGAGACCACCTCCCCTATATGATGAGCCAAGGGGGACATACGTATGAGGAACTCTCACAGCACAAGTGCCAAGGCTCTCCCAACAAGAACCACTCACGCCCAGCTGTGTGTTATATTAGGAAAAGAGTACATTCGGCAAAAATGTTCTGCACATTCTTAGCAAGCTCCTGTTAATTCTTTCAAATGTCACTTGTTCCCCCTCCTACAGTGGGAAGTAAGGATTCAACAAAGATAAAACATACTTCCCAAACAAGTTCCCAAAGCTCACAATCAAATATACTTCCCAAACAAGTTCCCATACTTCCCAAAACAAGTTGCCAAAGCTCACAATCAAGTGTAGGAGACATTTTATCTCCTTGCTTAAAAAAATAGTTGAGTCCTAGTGCCGGGAGTGGTGGCGCACATTTGTAATCCCAGTACTTGGGAGGCTGAGACCGGAGGATCCGGGTTCGCGGCCAGCCTCAGCTACTTAGTGAGGCCCTCTGCAACTTCGTGAGACCCAGTTTCAAAATAAAGTATAAAAAATAGGGCGGGGGTGTAGCGCGGAGGTAAAACGCCCCTGGGTTCAATCCCTGGTACTGCAAAAAAAAAAGTTGAGTCCTACTACATACCAGGCACTCGGGATTTAGCAACAAACCAGCCCAACAAGGTCCCCATCTTCACAGGACTTAGATTCTAGTGAGGAAAGACAAGTTAAAAAAAACACATAGACAACCAATGAAGATGATTTTCAAGTGGTAATAAGTTATATTTTAAAAATAAAGACAAGTTATAGAACAGAAAGAGGCTTGATGTGGAGCCACACATGTTAGGGTGGTCAGAGAGGCCTCTCTGAGGAGGGGACATTTGCAGGATGAAAAAGTGACGGGTTATATAACTGCCAGGGCATGGCTGTTACAGACACCAGGAAACAGAGCAGAGAAACAGAATGCAAAGTGATGGTCACGAAACTCAGAGCAGGACAGGGCACTTGGAAGCGTGACAAAGGGACACCTGGCCTAGTCTGAGGGTCTCGCAAGCTTATCAGCAGTGATTTATAGAGCACTACATGTACCTGGTTCAGGGAGGTGCTGTGAGGAACTACAGACAGGAGGCACAGCCCGTGGGTTTTAAGGAATTCAGCCCAGATTTAACATCTGTGAAAAAGATGGGCTATTCCTTCCCTAAACATGCCCAGGAAACGGACCCGCTGGGAAGTTGGCAGAGGTGCTGCAACTATACCCGAGATTGATTATTCCTGTCTTATCTGCCCCCACAAGCCCCACCATCATTTCTTTACATCTCTTCCACACCTCTGTAAAAGCTACAGGAGGTCCATGACCCCTGCCTGGAAGGAAAGGCTAAGGAAAGACAAGATGTAGGCCCAATGGTAGAACACTGGGCCAGGTGTCAAAAAGCCAAGCCCCACTCACTGTGTGACCTTGGGCAAGTCTCTTCCCTTCTCTCAGCCTCACTGTCCCCCATCTGGAAAATGAGAGACCAGATGGCCTGGCAATGAGCCCAAAAATCTACATTGTTAACAACCCCCCCCCCCAACATGATGCATGCTGAAGCTTGAAAGCTCACAGACTCTGTGATTTCACCTTTTTTCCTAGTGGTGGACAAGGGGTCGCAGGTTCTCCATGATGCAAAGCTGAGAACAGGGGTGTTCCTCCTGGTAGACTTCTCAGCCTTTGCTTTCCTCCCTCCCTTCATGTCCTCACCCTCACTGTCCCCCAGTGGGGCAGTGGCCCCGTGCTACAGGTTATCATGTGCCCCTCACCATACCTGTGAACATCGCACAGAAGTAGGGGCTGCAGGCTGCCAGAACCACACGGTGGGCTTCTATCTCCACATCTTCTGCCACAATCATCACGTCACACAACAGCTGCTTACTGTAAGACACCAGTGAAGGGACAGGATGGGTCATGGCACAGACACCTACCCCCATTGTATGGGGATATTTTTCCTCCCACCCAGACTTCACACCATCACCACACAAAACTGTGGCAAAGATTTGCTCTACCTTGAGTTATGCAGGGGATTAGACTCATCGACTTTTCCAAGTACCCAATAAACCTTCCACAAAGAGAGGCCCAACCACTCTGTGGCTGGAAATTCAAGGTTACTTCCTTAGTCTTCATCCCTCTTCTCCCCAACTCCATCAGCTCTAACTGAGAATTAGGGAGGCGGCAGCTCAGGGAGCAGTGACAAAAGCTTGGGACTGTCAGTTGAGTGACAGCCTGAATGTCAAGGCACATGAGCATGCCACTGAGGTGTGACACCAGCAAGACCGAGTCCTGACAACTCCCCAAGGGTTCCACCGCATGTGCAACACTGGTAAGAGAAAAGCCAGGCTAGGTATTTCTTCTCACATCCAGATTTAACATTATCACTAAGAAGACTCCACCTGCATACATCGTACTCCCTGAGAACCCTGCACACACCCCAGTCGCTGCAATTATTAAGGATGTTCTGACCATCTTTTCACATGGCTGTCACCCCCCCATTACATTGTGAACTTGGAAAAAGATTTGTCTTGTTTAGTGTTGTATCCTAGATCTCTGGCTGCATACCTGGCACATAGTACACCCTAAATTTTCTGAATAAATAAATGAATAAAAGGGAATCAATCCACATTCATAGACAGAATGGATATCTGATTAAATTAGAGATTGATAGGTGCCACAAGACCCTGTCAGTCCAAGAATTTTTCTTTCATCAGCCTTCCAAGTACTTATGTCTGTCATTAATAGATAGCATGTATTGAGCTATATATGTCTGGCGCTATTTTAAGCACTTAACACATATTACTTTATTTAATCCTCTCTAAACCCCAATGAAGTAGGGCTAATTCTTATGTGCATATCACAAATGAGGAAAGTGAGGCCCAGAGACATTAAGCAACTTTCCCAAGCTCACACAGAAAGGGAGCACAGGAAAGTAGAGACAGGATTTTAATGCAATAGCTTAGCTCCAGAGCCCATTCTATGGTACCTTGATCCCCACTATTCTCTTCTTTAGATTACAGCACAAGAGATAGGAGGGAAGACAACTTGCACATTATGCCATTGTCACCTATGAAGATATTATTTCACATTCACTTAGAGAAATGGAATTATAAAGCCTGAGACAGCTGGAGCTGCAAGTGCCCTTAGAGGTCATTTGGTCTATGAAACCCAGAGAAGTGAAGATATAACTAAAGCCACAGACATCTGAATCTTGGATCCAGTTCTCATGACGCCAGATACAGTGCTCTTTGCACTGTACCACAATGCCTCATGATTGGCTGACATTTTGAATGGGAAAAGACAGTAGATAGGTTAGCTCCAACAGGGAGCGGTAGTCAGGAAATGGTCAGCACATGGAATAAATTACCAGTGAGTGGGCTTCTAAGAAGGGTAAGACCTGTGGGTACCAAGAGCAAAATCTGTGGGTACCAAGGCCTCACCCTGCAGTGGACAGCAGACCTTACCAACCTTATCAGAATAAACCAGCACGAACAGGAATGGAACTGATTCTGCCCCTAACTGGCTATGAGAACATGGGCAAATAAGTTCACCATATTTTTCTCATCTGTTTTAGCTGCCTTTGGGACACACATCATGGGAACCAAAGGGGATGGCAGAAGTCACCTAAGAACAGGCTGTTTTTTCAGTCTGGTCAAAATTTACTGTTAAAAAAGAAAGTTATTTCCAACATGAATAGACTCACCTTGGATATTTTCACTTCCATTCAGGATTTTAGGGGGAAATGCAGTTATCACTTCTATTTAAGAATAACAATAATTTTTTAGTAACCAATATTTGAATCAGAAAATTGTTGACAAAAAAGGGTCAGTAAGACTAACCAAATTTTCAGTACTAGAAGCAAATAAGCAAATGTCAGGGTAGGATTATCTTACACAAACCCAGCAAGGCTGATAAACCCAGGAAAACTGATAATCCATGAACAAATGGGAAGGAGACAAGAAAGACTGGAGAATTAAGATGGACAATACAGTTAAGCACATGATTGAGAGCAGTCCTGACAGGTGGGAAATAAACCACAAGGCCAGAGAAACTCTTACTAGGAAAATGGCCAAGAGAAACTTGCCAAAAACTGAGTTTTGGTGGCAGGCTTTCCCTGAGGGTAGGAAACTGTCTGCACACTGCAGACATCTCCTGTATCCACTCCACATGGAAGAGGGCAGTGGCAGCACCAAAGCCCTGTGTGGCTCATGAGCACTCCTATCCCACTTACCAGGGATCCTGTACCGCCCTTTTTTCCTGAACTATAATACCACTCTAAAGGAGTCTTGAGGAGAGAAAAGTAGAACTGCACACTTTGCCATTTGTTTAAAAGTACAGCAGAGCTGTTAGGAAGGAGCCCAGGTACTGGAATCGAATTGAGCGAGGTTCATGGCTCTGCCCCACCATTCTGTAGTATGGGCAAGTATACATTGTCTCCAGGGTATCACAGAATTGAGATATACCATAAATGAGATAATGCACAGTACTAGTAGTAAGTAGTTGGCAAATGGTAGCTTACTTCTTTTCTCCTATTTCCCTACAAGATATTTCCTTTAAGATTACAGGTTAAGTTTGAGACATGTTAACTTTGAGCTGTTTATTGAACACCTAAGTAGGGTTATCAACAAGGCACGGATAGGTCTGGAATTCAGAATTGGGATATGGATAAGAGGATGAAGGCCAGGCACAGTGGAGCATACCTGTAGTCCAAGCTATTAGGAAGGCTGAGATAGGAGGATCATGAGTTCAAGGCCAACCTGAACAACACAGAGGCAAAAAGGGGATGCAGGGAAAACCAGCAAAACAGACAATGTAGTAAATAAACCCTCACATTTATGGTCTATTGATTTTTTTTTTTTTTTTTGGTGCTGGGAATTGGATCTAGGGGCATTCTACCTCTGAGCCACATCCCTAGCCCTTTTCATTTTGAAACAGGCTCTCACTAAGTTGCTGAAGGCCTGGCTAAATTGCTGAGGCTTGCCTGGAACCTGCAATCCTCCTGTCTTAACCTCCCAAGTACTGGGATCACAGGAGTGTGCCACCACACCCAGAGTCAATTGATTTTTTTTTACAAGGAATCAAGACCATTCAATTGGGAAACAATAGTATTTTCAACAAATGGTGTTGAGATAACTGGATATCAACATGCAAAAGAATGAAGTTGGATCCCTACCTCATACCATATACAAAATTCAAAATGAATCAAAGACCTAAGTGTAATAGATACAACTATAAAGCTCTGAGAAGAAAACAAAGGGGTATATCTTCATGACTTTAGATAAGGCAAAGGTTTCTTAGCTATAATACCATAAAGACAAACAGCAAAAGAAAAAAATAATAATATACATCCAAACTTAAGACACCTGTACTTCAAAGGATACCATCAGGAAGATGATAAATTTATAAAACAAGAAAATCATTTTTTACAAACCATCTATCTGATAATAGGGTTGTATCTATAACAAAAGTATTCAAACACAACTCAATAATAAACAGGAAAATAATCCCATTTTTTAAGCAAATGGGCAATGGATATGAATAGACATTTCTGTAAATAGGAATAGAAATGACCAATAAGCACAAAAAATGATAGTCAACATCATTAGTCACCACAGAAATGCAAATTTAAACCACGACAAGATAAATGTCTCATGCCTACTAGGATGGCTATAATTGAAAAACAGATAACAAGTGTTAGGTAGGAACTGGAGAAATCGGAATCAGCATACACTGCTGATGGAAATGTAAATGGTAATGCTGCTTCGGAAAACAGACCATTCCTCCAAAAGTTAAACAAAGAGTTTCCATATGGCACAGCAATCCTACTCCTAGATATATACCCAAGAGAAATGAAAACACATATCCACACAGAAACATGTATATGAATGTTTATAGTAGCATTATTCAGTATAGCCAAAGCTAAATGTGCTATATCTACATAACAAAATATTATTCTGAAACAAAAAGGAATGAAGGGCTGAGACATGCTGCAACATGGATGTGCCCTAAAGAAACACTATACTAAGTGAAAGAAGGCAGACACAAAAGACTATATATTATATTATCCTAAAATAGGCAAATTATAGAGACAAAAGGTAGACTAGTAGTTACCTGGGGCTAGAAGGGAAAAAGAGAAAGGGAGAAGAAATGGAAGGTAG
Source organism: Glis glis (assembly GCA_004027185.1). Taxonomy (NCBI): domain Eukaryota; kingdom Metazoa; phylum Chordata; class Mammalia; order Rodentia; family Gliridae; genus Glis; species Glis glis. The sequence goes on from PVJS01000384.1 coordinate 77,201, forward strand.
TGACTGCTAAGGGTTTATTTTGGGGGCAATGAAAATATTGAAAAATTGATTGTGGTTACATAACTGTACATATTTTAAAAGTCACTAAACTATATACTGTAGGTAAGCGAATTGGATTGCATATTAGTTATGTCTTTATACAGTTATCACCAAAAGAAAGCAATGTGCTTAGCTGGTTCATTGCTAGTAATAAAGGCATAGTGGCAGGCTGTCTGCCCCCTCCCAAGAAAAAGATAAGGGTTGAGAACTGTTTGCAATGGTGAATGAGAGGTTAAAACTGTCAAGGGGCTAGGGGTGAGCTACATGCTTAGCATGTACCAGGCCCTGGGCTTGATCCCCAGCACCAAAGGGGAAAAAAAAACCGTCAAGATGAAATGGAAAAACTGGATTCTAAATACTCATTGGTTGCACCATCCCTCCTGCTCCCTTCTTTTCAGGCTTGGTCAGTGTGTGGTGTTCCAAAAAGGACCACATCCCCATTATGGACTGGATGGTAAGTCAGGAACCAAAGAGTCACAAGTATTGTGCTGCTTGAAGCACTGTGGTCTGGCCAGAACAGAGCAATGAAGTGCAAAAGGAGGAGAAAGGCTGTGTGGTTACCATGCCAACAGCCCATACTCCATCATAGACATAAAAAGAATAGGAAACTCATGAATGTGTGATTCATAAATGCGAAAAATACATGTTTGAACTAAAATAGCTTAAAATTGAAGGAGGGGAATGTGAAAACAATGCAAAAAACAACCCCAGGTCCCTGATATTTCCCGTATTATTTTGTTAGCTTAATGCTCACATGGCAAAATGCTTTATCCCAGGCCTTCATCAAAACAAAGTCTGCCCACCCTCTCTCCAGTTCTCATTAAAGTGACCTAGATCAATAAAGTGTCAATTCAGGCCCCCTTTCTCCCTGCCTTGCCTATTCTGCTCCAGTTTTTAAAAGCGGGTCATTTAAATACTTTGGAATTTAATACAGCCTTTGAACATTGTGAGAATACAAGCGTCACAGAGGGCAAGACTTTAATTCCCTTAACTATGGCCATATTACTGCAAACTAGTGCAGTGCTCACCATATCTCCTCATCCTATTCCTCCTCATCATCTTCATCGTCATATAGCTAACACAGAATATTCATTAAGTGCTAAGGCCTCAGAGCAATATCTAAGGAATAGTTATTATTACACCACAGGCTGCTGAAATAGGCAATTCTACTTCTAGAAATTAATTTTATAAAAATAATCATGAATGTGAACAAATATTTAACAACAGTAGTATATGTACTATCACTGTTCTAAGCACTTTATTCATTAATCCACTTAATAACCTAGCAAGAGTAGTACTATTATTAGCCTCCTTTTATGGGTGACAAATGTGGGATCAGCGTGCACTTGCCTAGGGTCATAGAGTTAGTATAATAAAGCCAAGAATTAAAACCAGTCTATGCTTGTGACCACTACATTATGCTTCTACAAATATAACCACTGCAGGTGTTTTATATATGAGGAATTGAAAAAACCTAGATATCTAACAATGGGGAACTATTTTTTAGTAAACCAAAAATAGAGCATAATTCATCCATTTAATGTTGTAAAACACTGAACAACAGAAAAAAATTGTTCAACATAGTGCTAAGAGAAAAAAATCAGTTTTAGACATATATTTTAAAGAAGAGAAGAATATTCTCTAAAGTGCTAACAATGGTTACCACTAGTATTGAAATTATAGACGACTTTTTAATCACCTGTAATTTCTAAGTGTTCTGCAATGAATATATTTATTTTAGCCAAAATAAATAAAGTGAAAGAGAAACCCATGCCTAAACCTCAACTAAAATTTTCCCAGTCAAATATATACAGATTATAGTCTGTGTGAATGAAACTAAAAGAAATAGAAAAACATTTTTCAGTTAAATTTCAGCAAAGGACTATGTCTGGTATTTAGATCAGTATTTTCCAAAACAAGCTTCACAAAATACTGTTTATACATAACAACCAAAGAAGGTTCGATAGTCAAATATGTATGGGAAGTGTTCAGGTAAGTATATGGTAGGACTTCTCAGAGCATTTCATATGCCCAGACACATTATGAACCTCAGAGAGGATACAGAATACAGCATTTTTCAAACTCATGTATGGGTCTCTTTCTTCCTGCAGACCACCCTGAGGGAACATTCATCATAACAGACTTTGGCAAATGCTAAATAATATAAAGGGGAAAAAGTAACAGGGTTGTTGGAGAAGATTAAATAGAAGTCAAGTAATGCTTTGGGGGAAGGATATAAACACCTAGTAACTTCTAACAAAAGCAATCGGGCATTAGATAACTTTTGTAAAGTTATTAAGAAAATGAAATGATGCTGGTAATAGAAAGTGGGGTAAGGAGAATACTGTGTGCATATCTATTCCCCAAGCTCTCCCTTTCAGGAGTCACTGGAGTTGGCTGCACCAAGCAAAATAAGGTCTGGTGAGAAAGCTGGGATTGGTGGTGCACGCTAGTAATCCCAGTACTTGGGAGGCTGAGACTGGAGGATCCAGGTTCGCAGCTGGCCTCAGCTACTTAGTGAGGCCCTCCGCAACTTAGTGGAATAAAGAATAAAAATAAATAAATAAAGAATAAAAAATAGGGCTGGGGGTGTAGCCCGGAGGTAGTATGCCCTTGGGCTCAATCCCCGGTACCTCAAAAAAAAAAAAAAAAAAAAAAAGGTCTGGTGAGAGAGCCTGACTTTTAAAGGCCACAAGCCATACTGAAGGGAACTAAATGGGGACCTCAACAGTGTCTAGGAAACACTACACAAAGTGTTGAGTGACAAGAGATCCATGCCTACAGGCATGAATACCAGCCCTGCCAATGCCCAAGACAGCTATGGGCAGAGTTTCCAGGAAATCTGGCAGGAGGCCTAATAAAAATTGAGCAGTAAAGCATACAACAATTTAACTTAGTTTTTAATGCTAAAGACTGGGCCATGCAGAGAGAAGAAACGAGGAAACAAACATAGAATCAGATAGAACTTTTTTTGTGTGGAACTGAACCCAGGGGCATTCTACCATCAAGTTACACGGCCAGCCCTATTTTTCATTCTTTATTTTGAAACAGGGTCTCACTAAGTTGCTGAGAACCTCACTAAGTTGCTGAGGCTGGCTTCAAACCTGCGATCCTCCTTTCTCAGCCCCCAAGTGCTGGGATTACAAGCTTGCACCATCAAGCCCGGCTGAATTTTTGCTTTTAAAAGTAGTTCAATCCACCATTCAACAAACACTTGTTTAGCTATATGCTATTTTCTCTGCCTAGGTTTCTCCCTACCTCTACCACCCTTCCTTTCTTGAACTCTTACTTGTCTTTCAAAATTCAGCTCAAGCATCATCTCCTTGTCGGTAGTGTTCTCCAAAGTTGGTCTGACATATTTGTTTCTGCTGCATCCATTAAAAAGCAAATTATTATTATTGCATACCCATGACCTGTCAGACACCCAGTGATTCCCATCTTTGTATATAACAGAAAGATTATTTTTATTGACTTATTTACATTTCTGACTTTGTGTCTCCCCCAACCCATACCAGGGCCTAGCCAGTGCCTCTGGGCATCTTTGGTGAATGAATCAAAGTTCCTTTGGGCCACCGGGTGTTGTGGCACACGCTTGTAATCCCAGTATTTGGGAGACTGAGACTGGAGGATCAGGGTTTGCGACCAGCCTCAGATACTTAGTGAGGCTTCCACACTTAGTGAGACCCTGTTTCAAAATAAAGAATAAAAAATAGGGCCGGGGGTATAGCTCAGAGGTAGAATGTCCTGGGTTCAATCCCCAGTACCGAAAAAAAAAAGTTCCTTTGGAGTGCCAAAAGCCAGAGATCAAAATTACTCAGAAGTAATCCCAATGGCTCCTCTCCACACCTGAGATGCTTAATGTAAATAGGGTGGGTGAGGAGGACAAAGGTCAGACCCCACAGCCTATCTGTTGCCAGGGAAACTGAGGACTAAGAGGAAGTCCTGTCCTCTACTGTGCAACCCTACCTACCCCCTCCTATAAAAGAACTGCGAAAGCACATGGACTCTCTCTTGCTCACCTGGATGGATGGACGCGCGCAGGGACACTCACTCTCCCTTTCTTGACATGACCCCCAACCTGTATCCCCACCTTTCTTAAATTAATTAAACCTTTGCCTTTTTCTGAAAAAAAAAAAAAGAAGTTGTTCCCCAAGAGCTACAAAGAAAAAAGGTAAACAATTACACATCACAACAGGATAAAGAATGCAGCAAATAATACCACAGGCAAAGGAAGCTTCTGAGCTTTCTAGTAAAGAAATTGTGTGCACAGGTTTTATATAGAAAAACGTGTTCAGTGCCCTGAACCTGTCTTGCAGTGAGCTCATGAAACATGCACATTGGTCTTACAAACAGCCAGCATAGCCTCACTATTCAGTTCAGAGAGGGTGGGTACATTTGATTTCATTTCTTTCTTTACTAGTTAAATTGCATTTAGGGACCTAGGTGTTCTTCCATTCATGTAGCTGACTTGCCGAGCTGAGCTCAACCCAAAGCATGAAAGGGCGAGGCCAAAAGAAAATATATGACATTCACAATCTTTAATTTGCAAATGTGTGTAGGTATTGCAGTCATTCTATTACTGGTTTTCAAGCAGCTGGTGTTGGAAATCAAATTTTTGAAAAGACTTGCTGTACCCACAAAGGAATTTTCCCCAGTGACTAATCACTAAAATGATAGGTGCTAAATGAATACAAAGGGAAAGAGAGATTTCTGGCAAAGTCATTCTGTTTCAGAATTTGAAAGGGGAAGCCAAGCGACTGAGAGTGGGTGGGGAAGAGTCAGAATTCACTAGGTGGTAGCATTCCAACTTCTGTTCTCAGTCCCTGATAAAGCTCACCCTGCAAGTGCCTTCTGAAAGGGCACAGGCAAGATAGGAAAAGTACCTCCGCAGTTCATTCATAACCTTGAAGGCCTTCCCCATGTGGGCAGAGTTGACGGTGACGGTCCTCTGGTTCTTCTCATCATCCCCAGCCTGTGTCAGTGGCTGGGCGTTTGACTTGACACTGTGAACAGGAAGGAAGAGGGAAGGGAAAGAGAGATCATACACTGGTAAATCCATCCATCCAACTGCCATAAGTCCCTGCATTGACCCACCCGCCAGCGGCATCTCTCTTGGCCTGTTCTCCTCACCACAGACCCAGCAGGGAAGGAAATGTACTGTTCAGGTATTTCTGCAGAATCCTCTAACACAAAGTGCTGGAAGGACAGGTTCTCGTTGTCCTGAAGAAAGCCAGGTTCTATCTCAGCTTCTTCCACTAAGTCCGTGTGACTTTGTAGAGGTCCTTATGCTGTTCCTGTCTTCCTCCCCAAACAGGAGAGGAACTAAGCACCCCATCACTTACTACAACAGGATGTTTGTTCCCTTAATATTTAATTCAGGCGGGCTGGGTGTGGTGGCACACATTTGTAATCCCAGTACTTGGGAGACTGAGACAGGAGAATTGCAGGTTTAAGGCCAGCCTCAGAAACTTAGCAACACCCTGTTTCAAAACAATAACAACAAAAAAAAAGGGGGGGCTGGAGGTATAGCTCAGAAGTAGAATTCCTCTGGGTTCAATCCCCAGTACCAATAAATAAATAAACAAACATATAATTTTAAAAATTTTAATGCAGGCAGACTGGGGACATAATTCGGTGGTAAAGCACTTTTTTTTAACCTAGCATGCATGAGGTCCTGGGTTCAATTCCCAGTACTCCCCCCCAAGAAAAAGTATTAAACTATTTAATGGAGGCTACTATGTCCCGGGTGCTATATTTAAATGCAAGGAAAACACATCAATAAATGAGGCACAGTCCCTGCCCTCACAAAGCTTAGAGTTCAGTGGAGGAAAAAGCCAAGTAAGCATCCTGTCTTAAATATTATGATTCAAGAAGAGCTACAGAATCACAGGGGATGGAAAACTATCCCAGTGATGCCAGGTCGAGGGGAAACTCCTACAAGTAGAGACCTGAACAAACAGCAGAAATTAGCCAGGTAAAAAGGAAAACCAAGAGTATTCCAGGCCGATGAAACAGTATGCACAAAGACCTGGAGGAGAAAAAAAGGCAAAGTGTGTTCAAAGGACTGGCAGTTCAGTAAAACCACAGAAGAGCACAGGAAGAGAATATCAAGAGGAAAGGCCAGAAGACTGGGGTGTTTGGATCTCTTTCTGGAATGATGGGAAGACATGAAAGGGTTTTAAACAGAGAAGTAGGACAGGAAGCAGGTGAGCAAATCTGTACTTTAGAAAGGCCATATTGGTTATGATATGGAGAACGGTGGCAGAAGAGTGAAATTTCTAAGAAACATAATCCCATGGAAAGATGGGAATTATAACTGTTATGGGAAAAAAGGACATCTGTGTGGACTAAGGAGAGCAGGTAGGAACTAGCAAAAATTACCCATACCCTCAACACTCAGGTCTCTATGGAATGCCAGATAGCTACCCAACTATTCCTGAACATTTCTCAATTTTATGGAGGGAGGGAGAAGGAAAGAGAAACCAAAAGAATAGACAAGGAAAGAATATTTTCCCCAAACTGATAAAACTATTCAGCTCCAAGGTCCCAGACTTGACCTTGGAGCTACCTCTGTTTGGAACAAGGTAAGCTTTATTTTGCTAGTAGGAAAATAGTTCTTCCATGTGTGTAGATTTGGGGACCCATGGTTTACTCCAACCCCAGGATACTGAGGATAGTCTCATCTGACTTTGCCTAGTGGGCCTCTGTCCATGCTTACCACATACCCTTGCAAACTGGCTAGAGAAAGGGTCTACTGTGGTTAAGAGAATGTTCTAGGGGCCTGAGAGTCTCTGCAGATCTCACACTGAGATTCACAACTATCAGAACATTCAAAGATAACCAGCACACCAGACCCGTAGCTTGTCTGACCATAACAGACTCCTCCTTTGGCTTCTTTCACTATCTTCAGTTCAGCATGCAAATGCTTGGATTCTGGGCGCAAGGAAATTAGCCGAGCAGAAGAAGATAACTATTGCCGGGCGTGGTGGCGCACGCTTGTAATCCCAGTACTTTGGGAGGCGGAGACTGGAGGATCCGGGTTCGCAGCCAGCCTCAGCTCTCTCTCTCTCTCTCTCTCTCTCTCTCTCTCCTTAGTGAGGCCCTCCACAACTTCGTGAGACCAGTTTCAAAATAAAGTATAAAAAAAAATAGGGCCGGGGGTGTAGCGCGGAGGTAGAACACCCCTGGGTTCAATCCCCGGTACTGCAAAAAAAAAAAAAAAAGAAGAAGATAACTATCAACAGATACACAAAGAAAAATGACCACCTATTTAAGCAGGTAAATAAATTCTTAAACCAGAAAATGTGTTCAGACAGAGAAAGCACCTAGCAAAGATGAAAAACTTACGTAAGAAATCCTACAAGCATAATTTCTTTTATAGTTAGTGTCCTTCCTGACTCTAAAGCCAAAAAGATAATTTGTTATCTACTAGAAGTTTAACCTTTTTGCCTTCATATTTAAGTCCTTATTTTATCTGATATTGCTTTCTGTCATGTGAAACAGAAATCTAATTTTGCCCCATAAGTTCCATTAGTTGTTACTTATTTTCTCCACTCATCTGTCATGCCACCTTAGATCACAAATTAAAGTTTCAAATATAAGGGGATCTATTTTTGCACTCTCTAACCTATTCCACTAATCAGTCTGTCTCTGTACCAGTACCACATTATTTACGTAGTTTCATAATAAAGCCTGCTACCTGACAAGGCAAGTCTCAAATCCTATTATTATTCGTGAGACATATCTTGACTATTCTAGTTTATTTACTCTTTCATACAAATTTTGGCATTGGTTTGTCATGTTCCAAGAAAAATTCATATAGAACTTTGACAGAAGCTACATTGAATTTATAGATCAATTTGGATAAACCAACATTTCTTTGATATTATGCCTTCCTATCCATGGACATGAGCCATTTTTCTATTTATTTAATGTCACTCAAACGTTCATTATTCTTTTCTGTATAAGGACCTTACAAGTATTTGTTTTTGTGGTTCTGGGAATTGAATTCAGGGGCATTCTACCTCCGAGCTACACCTCCAGCCCTTTTTTTTTTGAAACAGGGTCTTGCTAGGTTGCTGAGAGTCTCACTACTTGCTGTGGTTGTCCTCGAACCTGCGATCCTCCTGTCTCAGCCTCCCAAGCACTGGGATGACAAGTGTGTGCCACCATGCCCAGCTTTACATGTATTTGACTAGACTTTCTTTTTGTACTGAGCATTGAGGCCAGGGGTGCTCCGATACTGAGCTACACTCCCAGCCTTCTTTATTTTGAGACAGGGTCTCACTAAATTGCTAAAACTAGCCTCAAACTTGCAATCCTCCTCCCCTCAGCCTCCCAAGTTGCTGGGATTATAGGCATGCACAGCTGTGCCTGGTTCATATTTGATTAGATTTATTCTTAAGTATGGTATAGTTTTTGTTCCTGTATTATAATAAAAATATGTGTTTTTAAAATATATTTTCCGATTATTATAGCTTATAAGATGCAATCGATTTCTGCCAATGGCTCTTATATCCAGCCATCTTATCAACTGGCCCTGTTACTTCTAACTATCTGGCCACAAATTCAATTAGGTAGTCCACATAGAAAACTATATTGTCTATATATAATGCCCAAGTTTTTCACTCCTTCCCAATTCTTCGGTCTCTAATTTCTCTTTTTAAAGAAATTTTGCACTGTCTAGGATGGGCACACAATGTCAGACAGAAAGGGCAATAGTGAGGTTCTTTGGGGTTTTTTTTTTTTTGGTACTGGGGATTGAACCCAGGAACATTCTACCTCTGAGCTACGACCCCAGCCCTTTTTATTTTTTATTTTGAAACAGTGTCTTGCTATATTGTTGAGGGTGGTCTCAAGCCTGTGATCCTCCTGTTTCAGCCTCCCATGTGCTGGGATTACAGGCATGCACCACCACACCCGGCTAATGGTAGGTATTCTTGTCATATTCCTGATTGTAAAGATGCCTCTAATATTTTGCCATTGTGTACATTTTTATAGGATTTTTTGTAGATGCTCTTTATCAGGTTAAGAAAATTCCCTTTTATTTTTATTAAGAGTCTTTAATAAATCTATACTGAATTTTATCAAATGTTTTTGTATATCTAATGAGATGATGATGTGTGTTTTTTTCCTTTAATCTTTTACTGTGGTGAATAACATCTATACTTTCTAATGCTAAACCATACTTGCATTTCTGAGGTAAATCTAAAAACAATAAAATACTGCACAAATATTCATTATAAATATTGTCTTCAAACTGTGAAGAAACTTAAAAGCCCGGATGAGAAAACAAAATTTGGCATGGATCAAAGAACCACTGAATATTTTTGACAGGAAGCTAGTAAGGTCAGAGTTCAAAATGCCTGTAGGACAGATATTATTAGCTCTACTTCACAAATATGAAGCAGGTGTAGACCAAGTAAAGCAATTTTAAAAGCATTACCATTTATCTCCAATTAACAGGAAAGCTCATTATTCCCTTGTGTTGTTCTTTGCACTTTCCAGTCTTCCAGAATGGTCCAATTGTGTGTGTGTGTGTGTGTGTGTGTGTGTGTGTGTGTGTGTGTGTGTGTCACACACACACATATGCCTATCTCCCTGTTAATACAATGTTGTGTTTACCAAAGGGCCTCAAACATTGATTGCCTATTTTCAGAGGATTAAAGTCCAACAAAATGTAATTCACAGTTGGGCCTCCTGAGAAAGAGCAAGTGACTTGCTCATGACACAGGGATGCCTAGGAAAAAGATACCAGTTTCCTCAGTCCATCCAGAGCCCTCTCCACTTTTGATCAGAGGCAAGGGTCGACATTAGCAGGAACCCAAAGCCTCTTTCTTCCCCTGCCCTGCAACCCTGTGGAGACACGGGAAGCCTAGAGTGGATTCTGGTTCTTTGTTTCTGGAAGGTATAAGCCTCTTGGCAACTCACTGACATCCAGAGAACAGGACATTTGAAAAAGAAAGTCTGTGAGGGCTCCAAGAAGTTAAGAATCTCATACAAATCACACAAATAATAAATAGCAGAAATGGTACCTGAGCTCAAATATCCTCAAGCTATTTCCACCGCAGCCCAAACCCTCCAGCAATATGGTAATGCGTGTACATAAATACACACACACATACATATGCTTCAGCCTAGGATCACATGTCCAGGCACAGAAAGAATTTCTATATCCTACCATTTCCTCCCCTAAACCTTTCTCACTCAACTCATACCAAATCTTAACTACTTAGTCCCCATCAGGTTTCCCCATTCCCTACCATTCCCCAATCCCCAGCATTCTCAGCTCTTGATACCAAATAAGGCTGGTGGATCTCCCCTGCGCCGGAAAACACAGACGACACTGAGTTATATTTCCACTCTCCAAGACCTATGACTGTCTTTTCACCCTACCCACACACACAATTCTTTGGAAAGACTCAGCCATAAGATTTTTTCTAGTAAAAAGAAATTATCAATAAATATCCTTACTCCAAGCACAAAGTGATTAGTTTTTCCAAAAGTAAAAACTAGCTCCAGCACCCATGAAAATCATACCAGTCTCAAAAATCTCCAGCTAACTCAGCTGAGGTGATTCAGCCTTCAGGCTTTCGTGATCTGGCAAGAGGTGTGCAGTCTACCAAATCCCCTCCACGGTTAGTGTTCATCTATCTGTGCCCTTCCCACCAGACCTGAAGCCCTGGCTGCTGAACAAAAGAGACTTCATCTGCACCCCAATGTCCAGAGTGCTAGAAACAGTCAAACTGAGTTACAGTTCACATTGCAATGGGTTGGCAGTCACAGAAAGTATGGGCCAGGCAGAACCCTTGTTCTTTCCTATAGGAATACACAGAAATGGTCATCTCAGCCATTTTCCACATAAGTTACAACAGAACCAGAACATACCAAATTAATTGACTTTGTCAAACCACTAGTTATCTGGCTCAATAATTTAATTAATTCCACACACTGTCCTGTTACTTGTAAATATACTCACATGAACCAACACTGTTGTCATGGTGAACCCACAGCAGTGAATGATTCCTCTAGCCCAACCAGTTAAAAAGGCCAATAATCTATCAATGCCCTACAGAGAGTGTGTTGGAAATTGGCTCAGACATAACTCCCACTCTCTCAGATGCCTAATGATCCCATTTAAAAAGTCATACATGACTGGGTATGGTGGCACACGCTTGTAATCCCAGTACTTGGAAGACTGAGACAGGAGGAGCACAGGTTAAGAGGACAGCCTCAGCAAGTAGTGAGACTCTCATCAACCTAGCAACACCCTGTTTAAAAAAAAATATATATATATATACATACATATATATATATATTATACATATATATACATACATATATATATTATACATATATATACATACATATATACATATTATACATATATATACACATACATATATATTATACATATATATACACATATATATATATATATATAATGTATGTATGGGACTGGGGGTGTAGCTCGGGCATAGAATGCCCCTGGGTTCAATCCCCAGTACCACACAAAAAAGTACATGTGAGATAGACAAGACTCATAGCCATAAGAGGGCTTTCTCCTTCTCTTATTCCTGGCTCACACCAATTACAGAGGCCTCCCCCTACTGTTCCCCCTTTCCACATGCTGTCCCTCAGATGCTTTGGCACATCATTGCTGATCTAACCTAAAAGGTCGCTGGGATCATGTGTTTGTTTTCTCACTGCCCACAGGTCTCTTCTCAGTGGCTGTGAGGGTTCTGTGCTGGAGGTTCAATCAGAGCCATTTGTTCTATCTATTGAGGGTACATGTAAGATTTCCTTTCAAAGGACTCTATGACTAAAAAGCTAAGAAATCCTTGGCCTGCAGGACAAAGACACAATTCCTGCTTAGTACTCAAGGACCCCTTGACTTGGACTGAACCTGAATGCCTGCCTTGCTCACTTACTCAGACATTTACTAAGTGCCTATTAGGCACCAAGCAGATGAACCATCCACTACAGAAATATTTCCCCTGCCTTCCCTGTGTCAAAATCTAAACACTTGTTCTTCAAGGACTAGTTAAGCTTTGCCTCCTCTAGGAAGCCCTCTAAGAACTTCAGACCTAAGTGATCTCTTCCTTCCCTGAATTCCTATAGTATTTCTGGTCCATAACTCACTTGGTATATAGAATACTGCCCCTGTGTTTGATTACCTTTTCATGATACAAATCTCACTACCTATGGCCCTCACACTAGATTCAACAAACCTGGACGGCAAGGACACCACCTCCCCTGTCCTGTAAATTCCAAATCCACATACCTTGATGTCTTACTTGACTCCTGTGATGGTTAGCCTGGATCGTCAACTTGACTGGATCATGAAACACCTAAGATTATGCAACTTTGGGTGTGCTGATGAGATGATTGGTTTATGTAATGGCAGATTGAAGGGGAAGTTCTGCCCTGAATGTAGGCAGCACGGTTCTGATAGGTACAGAACCTGGATAAAAGGAGAAAGCTGCGTGGATCTATGTGTGCTTCTTCCTGAAGAAAGTGTGTCTGCTTTCATCTGAGATATTGGCCTTCAGCGCTTTGAACTGGATCTTCATCATTTCTCCGGAGAGTTTTCTGGCCTTTCCATCTTGGACTGGGACTGAATTAGTGGTTGCTGTAATTCTAAGACTCCCAGTTCTTGGACTGCTCGACCAGCAGCTGGTTCCTCCAGTTTTCCACATGCAGTCGGAAACTGGGGACTACACTGCTTTGGACTGTAAGCTGATTTAATAAATCCCCTTTTTCCGTATACATGTTCTGTGAGTTCTGTTACTCTAGTGAACTCTGACCAATACAACTCCCATATTTATATTTTACATAGGTAACTCAGACATATCTGAAAACAGTGTTCCTCTCCTTCCCTCAAGACCATTCTTCTGCATTCTTTCACCTATCCGAGCCAGAAACCAGGCTGTTATCCTTGCTGTCTTCTCCTCTCTCACACACATCCCTCGCACCCAGCCACAAGTCCTATCAATCCTGTCTCCTAACATCTCTGCACCCCATTCCCTCATCACAGTCACTAACACCACAACCGTATTCCGGGCCAACACGATTTCTTGCCTGAATTATTACAATAACCTCCTCCCAAACCCCAGAACACCAGTGTGGTTGAGGCATTTCTGCATAAAGCCTCTCACTGATCCCTCACTGAATTCAGAATGACCTAACCTGGCTTTTCATAATACCATAATTTCCCTGAGGATTTTTCATTACCATAGTATTAAAATACTTCCAATTGCCTAAACATAGTAGGCTCTTCTGCCTGGCAAAGTTTTGTCTGCCTAGAAAATACTTTCTGCCCCCATCCTTTCTTCCCTAGATCTAGCTAGTTCTTACCAGCCCCTCAAGCCTCTTCCTGGAAGCCTTCCCTACCATCCTCCACTATCCATGAGATTAGTCTCCCTTATTCTGTATTCCCAGAGTACTCTGTGCTTCCCTTTGTATTGTATAGTAAATACCTCTTATCTCCACACAGTGCATGCTGGTAAATGTTTAACAGTTGGTTGGGATCAATACCATTTATGCAGATGCTACCACAGAGCCCCAGACTTGCCATGCTTTTTCAGAAGTCCTTTGGTTCTGCATCAGCCTGATGCTATGAAATAGTCCACATGGACACAGAAGATATGCATCAGTAAGCTGCAGCTCCCAAGTTACACTTAATAACAGTAGTTGATGATATGTTAAAGCACCTTACCTCCATTATCGCATTTTATCTTCAGAACAGCCTTATAAAGTAGGTACTATTATCTCCTGAGGCACTGAGATAAAGTTTGTCCAAAAGTCCCCTATAACTAGAAAATGAAGAACTGATGCTCAAACCCAAGTCTATCTGACTCCAGGGCCTGTGCACTTAAAAACAATGTTCACAGATTTGGGATAATGTCCATAGCCCATCAGGCCAATGGGAATGGAATCTTTTATGTCCCACTCTTTGAGGTTCTTCCCTGGGTGGCCAAATCAGACCCCATGAAAAAACACTAAATCTTCTGGGGCCTGTGACATAGCACTATTCCACTCTGTAGATTGTGGAAACTTACAGAGTATATTGAAGTCAATCAAAATTATCAATTGTTCTGAACTTGGAATTTCCATACTCAGGCCTTCACACGAACCAACCAGGATCCATGAAAGCTGATCGGCAGCTGCAACCATTCCTATAATGTGCCTCTTTAAAAATAAGCTCACAAACCGATATATTACTAATCATATTTCTAAAAGCCCTATTCACTACTGCTTTCTTCAAAACCAAGGAAGAAAACTCAGGAGTTGTATAAAAACGTAAAACATAAGCAAAACACTTGAGTTCAGACAGACAGAATTAGACAATAATAGACTAAAAGAAAACACATCCTTCGCTATGTGGCATTTTGGAAGCCAAGCTTATTATTTAGTTTGAATAGGAGAGCTGAGCTCTTCCATGTGTGCAGTTTTGATAGAAGCCACCGATATGCTTTCACAGGCTAAAAAGAAACATCCAGGAAAGTTGTGCTGAGAGTCTAAAAATTCTCATAAATTATAAAAAGACACAGATTTCTAATCTGAGAGCAACTGAACTTATTTAACAGAAAAAAAATCTAAAGACAAAGCATGTTCGGGCTATTTTTTACATAGTTTATTAATGGTCTGTTCAGTTTAACCTAGTTTTAGTGTTCATCCAGAAATTGAAAAAAAATAGGTCAGTTCTACAATGGCAAATTTTATCAGATAAAGCACTTGCTTTAGAAAACTTATACAAAATGTTCTTATCTGGATCTGTCTTGATAACTTAAAGTTTAGCAAGGAAAATCCTAAAGAGCCAAATCTGGGTGTGGGGAAAGCAAGAGGTTTCTCTCATTGACTTTGTTTTTGCAGTTGAAAATCTTATTTTGCCCAAAACGTATTTCAAAGTGGAAAATTTGGTTTCAATTATCATTGCTGAAATGCATGCACATCTGCTTCAAGAAGCAGTGATGCCCAAAAACTTCTACAAAAGTTTCTGCTCCATGACTTTCTGGGGGATTAAGTGATTTGCCTGTAGGAATAGAAAACATAGGTTGCTCAACACTTGCTCTTCCCTTTGTCTTGCCAGTTTTGTACCTGGCATTGCAGAACTCAGCATTTAAAGATCATTGGCTTTCTAAGTCATGTAGCCTCCAAATATATTATTTATCTGTTGTTCTCGGATCAGGGTAAGTAGATAAGTACCTTCGGCTCAGAAGCTCCCTGAAGTCTGGTAGCAGGCTTTCCCTAGTGAGAATCAGCCAGGAAGAACTGTCTTCTGAGGAAACCTCACATAAATTCATAGCACAGAGCTGGGTACATTATGCCCCTCTCAAGCAGGAACATTCTGATGCTTCCAATGAAGAAAATAACCACAATTTTGACAAAAAAATGGACAACATACTTCCTCTTTCATGACGTTTTTTCCAAAAGTTGTGGTTCTCTGCAACTCTTGCAGATCTGCCAGTCTGTCCCTAGAATTATGCGTGTGTGTGTGTGTGTGTGTGTGTGTGTGTGTGTCTGTATACACAGCAAAATACATGAAACAAAATTTACAATTTAAATCATTTTTCACTATATAGTAGCATTAATTACACTCACATTATTGTACAAATGTTACCACTACCCATCTCTAGAACTTTTTCATCTTCTCAAACTGAAACTCCATACCCATTAAAGAATACCCATTCCTCCCTCCCTGCAGCTCCTGGCAAACATTTTACTTTCTGTCTCTATGAATTTAACTAATCATGTAAGTGGGAAATTTATTTTAATCAATCCACAAGGCTGATTTCAAGAACTGAAAATCCCACTAGCAAGGGCAACTGCCATTTTCCACGTCTATCTGCTCGAGAGAGAGAATATGAATTTATCACTGTAGTAGCTAAGAGCCAGAGATCTTTTTCCTTTGCAAAACAGAAGACAAAGTCACCTTCCTCTGACTTATCAAACCACAGTGATTCTCCCATGGAGGGACCTGGTGAATATTTAGCATCAGAAGGTCCAGCAGAGAGCTGGAGAGCTTGGGGATGCAGCAAGAATGAGTGCAAATTCACAGGTTTCTTAATATCTAAGCTTGAACAAAAGGCGTATCCTAGCCAGGTGTGGTGGCACACACTTGTAATTCCAGTACTTGGGAGGCTGAGACAGGAGGATCTGGATTTGCAGCCAGCCTCAGCTACTTAGTGAGGCCTCCGCAACTTAGTGAGACCCTGTTTCAAAATAAAGAATAAAAAATAGGGCTGGGGGTGTAGCTCGGGGGGTAGAATGCCCCTGGGTTCAATCCCCAGCACCACATACACACAAAAAAAGGTGTATCCAACTCATGGTTCCAAACCACTAAGCAATCTAGACAGTGTGTCTATAAAAAGGAAGGCTAAAGTAGATCTTGGTGGGACCTTAAAAAAAAGAGGAAATACCAAACCCTGTGAGGTATCTTACTATAAGGAGATAGTTTAGGTAAGAAGCAAGATGATAACTGATAAACTCTCCCTAGTCTTCTCATGAGAACGGTCCTACATAATGTGCTTCAGATGTTAACCTTAAAGTATGCCTTGGTTAGTATCCCAGCAGTGCGTCATAGAATAAAACGTGGCAATAGAGGGTCACCAATGGTAACAGCAACGAGCATCTACTGAGTACTTATTCTGTGCCGGAAAAATGTATGAGGTGCTTTGTACATACTGTCTCATTTAATGTTCACAACAACTCTATGAAGTTAGTAATAACAGGTAGTTATTACTCCCTTTACACAGAGAAGAAAAAACAGCTTCATAAAATTGTGACACACTCAAGACCATACAGTTTGTAAAGCAGACTCCCTACTAGGTCTACGTCTCTGATATCTATGCTTTTAATTAATAAACTTTCAAGGTAGAAAGTATTTTCATGCCTTCATGGCAAAGAAAATTTTTCATTATAAATCTCTTGGCTAAAATTTTTTAATGCTTAAAAACAGCCCCAATTAAGCCTTGGCAGGTTAAATGTGGAAATAGCACTAGATTCAGGATCCCTCCAGTCCTGGAGGTTGGACATGTGACCCCAGGCCAGTCACTCAGCCTCTCTGACCACTGGGTTGAGCTTCTGAAACAAGGTTTCTTCCCTCCGTACTCCCCACACCTCAGATACTTCCGTGAGGTCAATTACCCTTGCTGAGGGAAGGCTCAAATCCAAGGATGAATCTATCAGCCAAAGGTTTCAATGTCTTTCTCAACATTTTTTTTTTTTAGTTATCAGGGTTTCTGAAAAAAGTTATCAGTTAACCAGAAAATAACTGCCCAGCACCTACTATTTCTGCAGCCACACAGTAGTCAATGGGGAGTATTCAGAAAGAGGTACAAAGCACCATCCTTGTGCTTGAGGATCTGTCTCCAAGTTTGGGGACTTGATAGACATATGAAACAAAAGCACAAAAGATCTGGTGAATCCATTATTCAGTACTCAATTCTGAGCTACAAACTTGAGGTACTAAGAACATCAGTGGGGATGAAAAAAACAGGTTTCCAGACAAAGTAAAATTTTAAAACATCCTTGACAGACAACTTTTGCAAAAGAGGAAGAGAACGGCATCCAGCAAAAGGAACTCTGGGAACTAAGGCTCTAAGGTCAGATGGGGTAATGTGTAGAATGGGTGATCGCAAAAGAGACAACAGAACTTCTGGTGGACATATGAGTAAGCAGCGGGAGTGAAGACAGCAGCAGAGCTCAGAAGACCTGCGTCTTGACATGCGAGTGGACTTGGAGTAGGAACGAAAGGAATGTAATGAGCTGGGTGACCTGATGAACACTGGAAGTGCTGTTTGGATTTCTTATCTACTCTCTGCCTCCAACAGAGGAAAGAAAAGCAAAAGAATATTTGCAACTAGGTGTTTTAAGCCATAGATATCAGCTATCCCAGCCGAGAGCATCAGAGTATTGAAGAGTATCAGAGTTCCTTGAGGGGGAAAGACTCATTACATTTCTGAATACAGCACTGGGAAAATGGTCAAGTGCCCCAAAGTGCTGATCAACTGCTAATGGTCTCACACCAACCTCTCAGCCCCCATACGCCATGGGTCAAGCAAAAGGGTGTGGTCCAGAATCTCTACAACTCTATCCAATCACCCTTGCCCTCTGCCAGCTACTAGACCAACAAGAGAAGGTGAGGGCACTGTCCACCTCTGCCCCAATGCCTTTGTTTATTTATTTAGTGGTACTGGGGGTTGAATTCAGGGGCATTTTTTTTTTCTTTTGCAGTACTGGGGATTGAACCCAGGGGCATTCTACCTCCAAGCTACATACACAACCCTATTTTTTGTTCTTTATTTTGAAATAGGGTCTCACTAAGTTGCAGAGGGCCTCACTAAGTAGCTGAGGCTAGCCGCGAACCCGGATTCTCCAGTCTCAGCCTCCCAAGTACTGGGATTACAAGTGTGTGCCACCACACCCGGCTTGAATTCAGGGGCATTTTATCTCTGAGCTATACCCATAACCTTTTTTCATTTTTATTATTTTTTTTTAAAGAGTCCCTAAGTTGCTGAGGCTGGCCTGGAACCTGTGATCCTTCTGCATCAGCTTCCTACATACTGGGATTGTGACAAATGCCACCAAGCTCAGCTGCCCCAAGGTGTTTAGATGTTCTATTACCCAGGAGGCCACATGGAGTTCAACACTAAGCTCATGTTGCAAACAGCACCCAAAAAGAGGCTGCACTAGCAGCACACTTGGCCCTCAAAGTCTCAGACTCCTCCTGCAGGAGTGACATCAAGAAGCAGTCCCTTGGGCCTCTTCAGACAGGAAGATACCCAGCAATCATGACAGTTCTAATAGGATCTAGACATGTTTAATGGTACTCTGCCCCATAAGATGCAGGGCTCAGGACAATCTATGCAAAGGAAAGAATTTATCAGGGTGTTCTCCAGACAATGCTTAGTTGACCCTATTCTCATTTAAACAGCCAGTTACTGTCTGCATGGAACCCATACTGCCTCTCATTGGTACACTGACATCTAACCCCTTAGTTAGCCTAACCCCTCCGTGCCATCTTTTGTCCTCAAGAAAAATAGTAAGCCCTATGCTCTACCATCACAGACCCACAGAATGAAGAGGCTGGCACTCAGGAGATTTCTGGTAAATACTCATAGGAATGACCCTCCCCGGCACTGCACTAAGCACCTTCACAATGGAAGGATCAGATCTCAGATGATAATAAGGGTTTATGTGCATGAGTCTGCCAGGAAATAAACCCTGACTAGCTTGCGCTCAACACAAATACTTAAAATCCTGTCTGTTGATT
This sequence comes from Glis glis, assembly GCA_004027185.1. Taxonomy (NCBI): domain Eukaryota; kingdom Metazoa; phylum Chordata; class Mammalia; order Rodentia; family Gliridae; genus Glis; species Glis glis. The sequence continues at coordinate 96,516 of PVJS01000384.1, forward strand.
CCATAGGAAATCCCCAATGGAAGAAGCAAGAGTTCCTCTAAAGCACAGATCTTGTCGTATCACTCAAACTTTTCAATACAGATGAAACTCAGTTCAGAGAAAGGGTCATCTGACTGGGTTTCTTTTCATCCCTGAACACACACACACACACACACACACACACACACACACACACTCTCTGTCTCTCTCTCTCTCTCTCTGTTAGGAAAGCCATCAGACTGGCATACTTTCTGATGATTTGGGCACTTCAATATAAAAAATGCAAGTGCTCCATGCCAGGCCAGCTCTGCTATGACATCAAATCCCCCCACCAAAGAAACAACGCCCCCAAAGGTAAATGCCTCCTTGAAACAGCCAAAGAAAGGCAATCCTGATTCATCCCATGATGAAACTATTCTCCAACACCAGCCAGGAAGTCCCTTCTTTTGGTGTGCTCTGCTGCCCAGCAAACCCAGACCTGCCTTTGCGGAAGCCAATCTCTGGAACTCTGAGCTCTGGAAGGCGGTGGGTTTGGAAAGGGGCTTCCCTGCTCTGACTCTGCCAGCCTTCGGGATCCATCAGTGGCCAGATTTTCCAACCCTGAGTAGTCAATGCAAATACAAAAGCCACTGGAACGAACATACACACACTTACTACACACACACACACACACACACACACACACACACACCTACACTTACACTTACATACCTTTCACCCTCCATTGTGCGAGGCCCAGCAGGGGTGGTAGCGCTGAACAGTGCATAGACCCGGGGATCCTAGCTCAGTTCTGGCTCTCCCAGCAGCCGGCAGGAGCTCTGATCAGCAACAGTGATTCAGCATGGCTGCATCTGAAGCCTCCTCCCTCGAGATCCTCCTTCCTCTGACTTACTCGCGGCAGCTTCTACCGCAGAAGCAGCGGCAGTAGAAAATGTCTTACCCAGAGCTCCCTGCAGCCCTTTCAGCTGCTAAAAGCAGCAACCCACTTGCTCCCCCTCCCCCGCAGGCTTGCGGCCTCGTCTCCTAGGAACGGCGGCGGCGGCGGCAGCTTCAGTGACCCAAGCGCTGTGCCACCTTTCCAGCTGCCTCCGCATCTGCCCAGGCATCCCCAGCCCCCGCAACTACTCCCCCCTTGCTCCCGCCTCCTCTGCCAAGGCTTCAAAGAATTGAGCAGTTCCTCAGTAGCTCAAGAAATACTGGCTGGCTCACTCCCTCTCCCCTCCCCTCTCCACAGGCTTGGAGTCTATCAACCTAGCCAGATTGCTGGAATGAGGAGGCCCCTCTGTGGCCTGCAGTGGTTTATCCACCTGAGGAAATCCACTTGTGGGTCACATTTCCAATTCATCCTCCCCAAATCTACTGTAGCCCTGGAAGTCTGACAGATAAGAGAAATTGGGAAAAGAGCTCAATAGAACTGAAAAGAACACAAAGAAATTAGCAGGACACAGAAAAATTGCAAATTAGAGAGCTAGTAGTGAAACTGAAACAAACCCTATTTTACTGCAAGAGGCCAAAGGCTATTGCAGCAAAGCCATGACAATGAATTCTGCCTATGCCTATTGCCCTAGGCCACACTAAAGACCAATTTTATAGTACAGCCCTAAAACATCTTCCTAAAGTCTGTTGTACTGAAATTGAATTAAACTGTGGCTCCAACCAGCCTTCCACTAAATCCCCATCTCCAGCCAAATCTCAAACCATGTAATCCCCAGCTGCTGAGCTTGTCTTGACTAATTTAACCTCCGACCTGGAATGCCTTCTCCAACCCCAACCTTGAGCCTTTCTGAGAGGGCGGTCAGATTCTAGGTCTTCATAAAACCTTCCCTAACCACACCAAGGTTAGCCACTCACCCCCAAAAACTACAAGATGTATTGTCCTGACTGTTCATTTCATGCTTAATATGTTGCCTTGGGAAATTCATCATTTATATATTTTGTCTCCCAAACTAAAATATAATCTTGTAGAAGGCAAGGAGCCAGTTTGTTCTCTAGTCACAGCCAAGAGGCTTGGAGGTAATTGGGGCAGTTAGCCACAAAAATGAGTTCAGAAGCTTCCCTGGTTCCTCAGGAAAATCAGATAGGAGCATCTCTAGTCTATGACCCCTCAGAGCTAGATGTGGCTTCTCAGGATCCACTCTTGTATGAGATAGCTGAGTCCTTCAGCTACTGTTTTCCCCACTCTGAACCCCATGCTTAGTCCCTTGTCCACAAGATGGAGTCAGACCAGTCAGTCTCTGAAGTCCCCTTCAGTTCTAAATCATTTGATTCTAAAAAGGTCTTTTTTTTTTTTTTTTGCAGTACTGGGGATTGAACCCAGGGGCATTCTACCTCCAAGCTATACCCCAGCCCTATTTTTTATTCTTTATTTTGAAATAGGGTCTCACTAAGTTGTGGAGGGCCTCACAAAGTAGCTGAGGCTGGCCACGAACCTGGATCCTCCGGTCTCAGCCTCCAAGTACTGGGATTACAAGTGTGCGCCACCACGCCCGGCTCTAAAAAGGTCTTAAACTTCCCATTTTTCAGCTGGGCATGGTGGTGTGCGCCTATAATTACCATACTTTGGGAGGCTGACAGCCTCAGCAGTAGCAAGACTCTCATCAACCTAGCAAGACTGTTTCAAAACAAATATAAAATAGGGCTGGGGGTGTAGCTTGAAGTAGAATGCCCCACGGTTCAATCCCTAGTACCACCACCAAAAAAAAAAAAAAACTTCCCATTTTTCTTCTCAGCATAATCTGACTGCTGGAGAAGAAATATTTACAGAACTCTAATGTGTTGTGGGAAGCTTTGGGTAGACGGCATGAAGTACATAAAAGTATGATCATTCATTACACCTATTATTATTGTTCTGATTTTGACCTGATGAATTTCTTCACTGAAATAATAGAGCAGAGAAAGGTACACAGAGATAACAAAAACTCAAAGCAACTTAAACTTTATTGCATAGTCTCCTGACTCACACTGACCAGGATGTTATTCTCAAGATTTCCTCCTCTGACACCTGTGTCCTCTTGGATGGGGTATTACCCAAACTCTTCCTCAAGTGAGAAAGGCGTGGGTAATTTTACTTACACTTACAACCCTTCACTTTTTCCTTCCACAACAATGCCCCTCTTATCTTTCTCCCTCTGTCCCTTCCTCCTCTAATCAGCCTGTGGCTCTGTCCCACATATTTCCTCTTGAGGTCAATCACAGGGACCACAAGAAGCTGGACATCACAAACAAGGAAATCGAATCCCAGAATCCGTGCCAGAGTGCAGGCATCCACCAGGAAGACGGCTGGGTGACTCCTAAGAGGGACTGGAGAATGAGATGACTTGTCCTTTGCACATGCCCTCATTCACATCTTCCCATACAGGAAACAGGGGAAATGCTACATCCAACAAACCAGAGAAAGAAAAAAAGTTCAGAAAAGGAAATAAGGGTTGAGCATATTCAAGCTTCAAATTACAACTATTAGAGCTAGTATAAAAATCCTACACAATTTCCTTTGCAACCTACTTTTACCATACTAATCAATGTCACTATAATGTGTCAAAACCATACTGCTACCACCTGAGTACTTTATTTACCACTCATTATCCATAAGAGAACAGAGAACACTCGGAGAAGGCCAGCTAGAGAAGAAAGGTCATCTAGCAAAACCAGGTGCAGAACTAAGTCAATGTTTCTGGACTCCTGGTACAAATCTCTGGTTTTGGAGTTCCATTTTACATTTTCAACCTTATTACCCAAATATTGTCTGTGCCACAGTTTGAACCTATTTGCTCTAGGCTAACTTTTCTGACTGGACTTCAGATTAAGGAGAGCTGCTGTTAGATTCTTGCAGAAGAGAGTCAAAGGAACCAAAGTGGTGTCTGCCTGGAGGAATAGGTCCCATACTCGGATTGCCCCTCAATAGTACCTATCCCCCCAACCCCCACTGCCCAAGTTCTTTCCCATCCCTCAGGATTCCTCCACAGATTACCAAGTATACCTAGTGAGCCCAGACCTCTACCCCAAGGCAATTATCCAGTTGTCTACACCAACTTTGTTCAGGATCCTTCGGCTCTTATGTTGCTTAAGAAATCATGTTGGGAGAATAAATTTTGGTGTTTTTTTAAAAGCTGGGTTTGGGCTAGAAAGTTCTCTTTTCTGTATTCCATCTTGGCACAGGGAGGCAGCAGAGCAGTTGATCTGGAAATGGCTGGGCCTTTTTCTTCTTTTCTTGCTTTTACCCTTCCTTTCTAGGACTTCAGTTCCTCACATTTGCAGTCATCATAACATAGTACAGTGGTCCCACATCAGGTTGTGCATCAGAACCATCTGCCCATCTAATGAAAAGTGCAGGCATCTTGGGTTCAATCTCTAGCATGCAAAAACAAAAAACAGAGAAAGTAGGCATCAGGAATCAAGAGGCACAAGAAAACTTTTTAGAGTTTTTAGAGTTATGGAAATGTTCTGTACCTTGATTGTGATGATACTTACGAGACTTAAACACAACGAGTGTTTTTCAAACTATACACTTAAAGACGAATAAATTTTATGTAAATTATACCTCAATAAATTGGGAAAACCAAAAAACACTGCAAGGTCAGGCTTTACCTCACATCTATAAAAGCAGAGCCCAGGAACAGGAATTTTAATGAACTTCACAAGTGTGTATAATGCATAGCTACATGCAAAAACCACTTAGAACAATAAAAAGAATCTAGACCACCATTAGAATCAGATAGGGCAATGACCAAATATACTTACCAGAAACATAGCCCCAGGCAAATTACTATAAAAGTCCTGATTTTCTCTTCTGTTTAAAAAGAGGAGCTGGGTGTGGTGGTGCACACCTGTAATTCCAGTACTTGGAGGCTGAGACAGGAAGATGGCAGGTTTGAGGACAGCCTCAGAAATTTGGCAATGCCCTTCACAACTTAGCAAGACCCTGTTTCAAAAAATAAAATAAAATAGGGCTGGGAATGTAACTCGAAGGTAGAATGCCCCTGGGTTCAATCCTCAGTATGTACAAACAAATAAAGCGTGGGGGGGGGTAGAGTGGTAAGTGATATACCTCCCAGGGTTGTTAAGTTCAAATGTGAAAGTTTTAAAACACTTGACAGAGAAGTGGACCTATAAGCATTCAATAACCATTATTAGCTTGCTCTTCTTTCCTTCCTTCTCTCTCTCTCCCTGCCCCTCCCTTTCTCCCCCCCCCTCTCTCTGTATGTATGGGGGGTTGTACTAGGGATTGAACCCAGGGACCCTCTACCACTGAGCTACACCCATAACCCTATCTGATTTTGAAACAGGGTATTGCTCAATTGCAGAAGCTGACCTTGAACCTGGGATCCTTATGTCTCAGCCTCCCAAGTGCTGGGATTAAAGGAGTGCACCATGTCAAGCTAGCAGCTACTATTTTCATTGTTTATGCCAATGCTACCAAACTAAACCTCTGAGCCATTCCAGCCATTGGTGCTAGAATCAAGCAAAACAGTTAACCAGGGTAGGGCCCTTCCTTGGGACCATTTTCTATCTCCAGTGGTGACTCTTACCAATAGGTCAGCAAGGACTGGATAAGACCACAGGTAAATTAAGCCCCACCCACACATTTACCATCGAAACTTCCCCTCAGATTCTGGACCACTTCCTGAGTAGACCCTCCCTATAACTGCTTAGAGTGGCCCCCCAAAAGCTAGGCAAAAATTGAAAAGGAACTTGAGATTAAAAAACAAAGTCAAAAGGTAAACAGGACAGCATCTTATCCAGAGAAATGCCTGGTTTTCCTCAGGACTCTTCCCTGGAAGGCAGAAGAATCCATGCCCTAAAGAGATTCAAAAATGGCATTCATGTTGCACTTTTAATCTTACAAAATGCTTCATGTCCATCATCATCTTTGACTCAAGAGAACACCCCCTGAATAACAATAGCTCCCATTCCTTGTATATTTACTTTGGGCCAGACTCTGAACTCCACCCTTTTTGTGTATCCTTCTCATTTAATCCTTACAATCCTGTAAGGGTTCTAAATGTGAGAGAACTGAGAGTTAAATAACTTGACCAAGATCGCATAGGTAGCAAATGGCTACCTATGGAAATTTGAACGCAGGTTTGCCCGACCTCAGAGACCGCTATTAGCTACCGTACAGGGCAGGAACTACCCCTATCTATTACCTCTATTTTAGAGAGAAGCCAATTGAGAAAAACACAAAACAACTGGATCAAGACCATTCAGAGTTGCACAGAGTGGCCAAGCTAGGTGTGCAACCAGACCCTTAGATGCCTGGCCTAATACCCTTTCTACCTCACCTCTGGATGAGGGGCAAGAGCATCTGAACCCTTAAAAATATTACATACAAGTTGGCACCTCAGCTTCCCAACGCCTATTATAAAAAGCCTTCTGGTCACCTAGCTTACCAACCAAGTCTAGCCAAAGATTGCTCTTGGAGAAAACCAGAGGAGTACCCCTGGACCGCAAGGGAGTTCAGAAAAGCCAGACCAACTACAGCAGTAGGAAGGGGGCTTCACACTGAACAGCACATTGCAATCTCTCAAGACCCTCCTAAAAATGTCTTCCTCTCCTAAATCTGCAACTGGTGCCCTCTGCTGGTAAAAATGTATCTCTTTGAAATAAAAGTGAAATTTAAATGGCTTAAGAAGGTTTGGGTAGGTGGAAAAAAAAATCTTTCATAGACATTCTACTCACAAATAAGCATTAATTCTTATGACTTTTACACAGTACATACTACTTTAAATTGACAACACTGATCTCTTCTATCTGCTGCCCCTGCCTCACCTCTCCAGTTCTTCCCTTTCTGGGTACGAAAAAAGGCAAGACTGATGGCACAAAGCTCCAAAGTCAAGAATACAGTGATGTATATGTGAGGTCAGGTCTGTACACCTAGCAGGTACACAGAACTGAGTAGGCATAAACTGAAAATAATGTAAAACCCATATACAAACATACTCAAAAACGTTTAATATATCTCTACCTTCAACATGTTTGTAGTTCAGTCAACTAAGTCATGTTAAATATAGTTTCTATGCAATGGGCTATAACAGGAAGCTATAACATAAATCCTAGATGAATAGAATGCCAAAGAGCTTACAAGCTGGCTGAGTAAATTACACAGAAACATATACAATGGTAAAAAATAACTCAAGAGAAGTGCAGAAAAGGCACTATAGGAACTGACCAGGAGACAATTCCAGCGTGGGGAAAGAAGGAAGAGAACACAAGAAAGAAAAATAAAGCTGAGAACTTAATACTACTATGGGTTTTTTTCTTCTTTTTTCAGTACTGGGAATTGAAACCAGGGGCACTCTACCACTGAGCTATAGCCCCAGCCCTTTTTGTTTATTTTTAATTTTGAGACAGGGCCTCATTAAGTTGCTGAGGCTGGCCTTGAACTTGTGATCCTCCTGCCTAAGCCACCCCAGTCAAGTCACTGGATACAAAGAAAGGTATGCACCACCATGCCTGGCTTTTCTGTGGCATTTTAATTTTATAGATAGATATTATATGTACATAGTTGCTGTTGTTAGCAATGTTGAGGATCAAACCCAGGGCCTTATGCACACTAGGCAAGCACTCTACCACTGTATTACATCCCTAGCACTGTGTAGCATTTTTAAAGGAGCCATTTGTAATTATGAATAATTGCAACCAGGTAATTCCAATTTCTCATTTAATTTTATTTTAAAGATGCATTTTAATGCCATTACTTTAATATACTTATCTATGTTATATTAAATATATTACATTTTACAATTTAATAAACACACATAATATAAAATTTGTCATTTTAGCCACTTTTAAACTTAAAATTCAGTGGCATTAAGTACATTCACAATATTGTACAACCATCACTAATATCTACTTCCAGAACTTTTTCATCATCCAAAAAGAAGCTCTGTACTCATTAAACAGCAATTCCCCATTGCTTCCTCCCTCTATCCCCTGCTAACTTCTATTCTTTTTTTTGGTTGTGTGTGTGTGTGTGTAGGGGGGTAGGGCTGGCAGTGCTGAGGATTGAATCCAGGCCTCACGCATGCTAGGCAAGTGCTATACTGCTAAGCTATATTCTCAGCCTTATTCTATCTCTACGAATTGCCTACTTTTAGCTCCTCACATAAGCATAATCATCAAATACGTTGTCCTTTTATGTCTGGCTTATTTCACTTACCAAATCTTGTTTTCAAGGTTCATTCATGTTGTATCGGATACCAGCGCTTCATTTTTTCTTATGGCTGAGTAATATTCCATTGTGTGTGCATACCACATTTTGTTTACCCACTCACCTATTGATGGATATTGGGTCAATTAGCTCAGCTTTGACCAAGCACAATTTAATTTTCCCCTAATGTTTGACATTTAATGTTTTTCATTTTTTTGCTATCATAATCATCTTTACGCAAGTATTCTTTTCCTTGCATCAAATTTTTTCTTAGGTTAAATTCTTAATAATGGTGCCAGAGGACATAAATCAATAGTTCTAACTAAGTAAATCTGTATTTTTTTTTTTTTTTGCGGTACTGGGGATTGAACCCAGGGGCATTCTATCTCCAAGCTACACCCCCAGCCCTATTTTTTATTCTTATTCTGGAACAGGGTCTCAGCCCTACTTTTTATTCTTATTCTGAAACAAGGTCTTACCAAGTTGCAGAGGGCCTAAGTAGCTGGGGCTGGTCACAAACCTGTGATCCTCCTGTCTCAGCCTCCCAAGTACTGGGATTACAAGCGTGCGCCACCACGCCCGGCAATAAATCCTCATTTGACATTTTTCCTACCCTGATGGAGAAGTTATTGTTGATGATTTGTTACAAAAGTGTGACTAAAACCAACTGGAGGGAAGCTTTTGAAGAAAGAAATTAACAAAACAAAAATAGCTCAGAGGAGTTCTCCACTAGTTACACAGCTGACTTTAAATTGCCCCAAATTGCAAATTGTATCTGCAGCCTGACGTTTATCAATTAACTTGGTTACACTACAAAAAATAAAAATAAAAAAGGTATCTGTGTCAGGGATCGCCAAGACCAATCCCCACATTCAGGTATTTGCTAGAAGGGCTTTCAAAAGTCATCACTGCTAATTATTGTACTCACAATTAAAGTTGAGTATAGTGACATAGAAAGCATACACCGCAGGACTGTATAGGAAAAAGACACAGGTAGTCTGGAGGAATCCATACGCCAACTTTTTTGCAATCTCTCCCTTTCACAGGGGGGTCACATAGAGTGTACCCTTGTGTGATGTTTCTGCACAGGGATTCAGTACCCCAGGTTTGTACTGGGAGTAGGTCACACGGGTACCCTTTACCTGGCACATATCAAAATTAGAGTCCTAGAAGGAAAGCAGGTATTTGCTTGCACAGTCTAGGCACAGTGAACCATCGTTACCAGTTTCAGATCCATGGGAACACTCCCTAAATCCAAGTGCCCAGATAAGAGCCAACCTTACAAATAGGCCCCCCTCTAAAAAGATGACAGCCACCCTCAGATATGTAATCTTCTCTCTGCTTGCCATAAATTGAACATTCATTTTGGCCCAAAGCATCATCTCTTAAACAAACAACAAAAACTATATACTGATGGTGGAATTAAAAAGATTGTGGGCCTTTTAGACCTTAATCCAAGTAATTCCAATTGCTTTCCTCCTAACTCTCACTGAAAGCAGCTGTACTAAAGGAATAGGAGTTATTGTGTGTGTGTGTGTGTGTGGTACTGGGGGTTGAACCCAGAGGCATTCTACCTGAGCTACACCCCCAGCCCTATTTTTTATTCTTTTGAAACAGGGTCTAAGTTGCAGAGGGCCTCACTAAGTTGCTGAGGCTGGCCATGAACCAGAGATACTGCTGTCTGAGCCTTCCAAGTACTGTGATTACAAGTGTGTGCCACCATGCCCTGCTAAGAATAGGAATTTTAGATCAAGAAAGCCAAAAAGCTTTTATAATTCAAATCAGATCATGACACTCCTCTCCACAAAACCATGAAATGGCTTATTATTCATCTAGTAATAGCCCAAATCCTTATAAGTACATACAAATCCAGACATGATCTGGTCCCTCTCTGACCTCATCAGGTGTGTGTGTGTGTGTGTGTGTGTGTGTGTGTGTGTGTGTTTTACCAGGAATTGAACCCAGGGGCATTCTACCTCTGAGCTACACCCCCAGCCCTATTTTATTCCTTATTTTGAAACAGGGTCTCACTAAGTTGCGGAAGGCCTCACAAGTTGCTGAGACTGACTGCAAACCTGTGATTCTCCTGTCTCAGCCTCCCAAGTACTGGGATTACAAGCATGTGCCACCACACCCAGCTGTTCTTAATCCTCTATCTGGAATGCTCTTTCTTTAAATATCTTGTGCTCACGTCCACATTTCCTTCAACTCCAATGTCACTTTCGCAGAGACCTACCCATACTACTCCATTTAAATTGTGCTACCCTAGCCAGGTGTGGTGGCACAGGCTTGTAATCCCAGTATTTGAGATGCTGAGACAGGAGGATCCCAGGTTCAAGGGCAGCCTCAGCAATTTAGCAAGACTCTGAGCAACCTAATGAGACCGTTTCAAAACAAAAAAGGGCTGGGGATATAGCTAGGAAGTAGAATGCCTCTGGGTTCAGTCCTTGGTACTACCAAAAAAATTAAAGTAAAATAAAATAAATATTCTTTTTTTGGTACTGAGGATTGAATCCAGGGGCATTCTACCTCTGAGCTACATCCAAAGCCCTATTTTTATTCTTTATTTTTGAAACAAGGTCTCACTAAGTTGCAGAGAGCCTCACTAAGTAGTTGAGGCTGGCCGTGAACCCGGATCCTCCAGTCTCAGTCTCCCAAGTACTGGGATTACAAGCGCGCACTACCACGCCTGGCTATAAAACAAACAGTCTTACAAACCATTCTGCCTTACAACACTCCTCACCCTACTTTTTTCATAGTGCTCATTTTCTAACATACCATATAACTTTTTTGTTGCATTGTCTCTCTCCCTACTAAAATATAAGCTATATGAGGGCATGGATTTTTTTCTCTTGTTCTGTGCTATAGTCAGTGGAATTATCAAGAAGATTAATAAATTTTAACCTGACATGGTAAGAAACAGGAAGACACTAAATTTCAGAGATGGAAGGAAATTCATGACAGCTAGGGACGGTGACCAAGTGGAAACAGCTAGGTCCTCTTCAAGTTTGTGATACCCAGGAGTAAGTCATTAGAAAATGTGAAAGAGATTAAACAAATTTCACTGAAGAGAGGACAATGGATGATACACTCAAATAGTTTATTAAAGAGTTTTAATAAAAGAAATTACTTACAAAGGGGTAAGCACCCAAGTATGTAGTTCAGGGAAATGGACAAAATTTAATGAACTACCTTGGGACTAGGAAGCCTGATGAAGCAATAGGAGACAGTGGTTACCACAAACCAGAAAAGACAAGCTGGAACAAAGGGCCAATGGAGCAGAGCGTAGAAACTGATTATCTGTTGCTGAGTGTGTACATACTTAGGGAAGAGAAGAACAAGTGTCTTGACCTCCCCATTCACTCACCCTCCAGATCTGCTGGGTTTTACTATTGCCCAAACCAAACAAATGAAGCTAGACAGGAGAGTATGTAGTTCTTTAGGAACTGACTTCACTGAAATACAGCAAAGGAAAAAAAGGTGGAGGGTAGATAGGAAGGACAAAAAGAATATCCAGCACAAGGACCGTTTTACAAAGCTACATGCAAGACACAGTACTTCAGCGTGCCACGGCATCTTCAACTCACTATGTCCAAATATCCCCTCTAAATCTCCTCTTCCTGTCCGTGTCATCACCATCTTTCCGCTCACACATTAATGCTGTTTCAACTAGTCCCTTCTTCTTATATCCCAAATATCCCATCATTTGCCACTTATACTTGTATAACTTTCCCTCAAATTCCCTTTTAGTCTATTTCCAATGCTACTTCTTTGTTCATACTCTAGTTCTCTTAGCTAATTAACATAATTTTCTTAGCAGCCTTGCAACCTGAAACATCCCCCACTGCCACTTATTTTACTCACTGCTACTGGAATAATCTTTCTGAAATTAGTTTCACTACATTATTAGTGCTCAAGAACCTTGTGACTTCCATGGCCCACCAGGTGAAGTCCGAACTCCTCAGCCGTCTACTAAAAAACCTCAGTAACATCATTCCAACTTATTTTTCCCAGTTTAATTCTTACATCTTTTATCCTTAGTACAATCTTGGTATAAATTAGCTAGTTATTTGGAAGCCAATATTTAGTACTAAGAATATGACCACAGGATCAGTCAGAATTGTATTTAACTCTCAACTCTTATCATTTTACTAGCTGGGTAGCCTTGAATAAATTACTTACCCTATCAGAGACAAGCTCCAGCTACCTTCTCTGTGGAGGGTTACTGAATGAATCCAGTGAAAACATTTGGTAAATGTACCTAGTATAGTGTTTAGCCCACAGCAGGCATACTTCTCTATGTTCCATGTCTCTGTACGTGTCCTCTACCTGAAATACCCTTTCTCCTCCAGCCTCCTCTGTAAGACCACAAATTTTTAAGTTTAAATGTTTTATCTCCCACAACAAATTTTTCTTTCTCTTTTTTTTTTGGGGGGGGGGAGGACTGGGGATTGAACCCAGGGGCATTCTACCTCCAAGCTATACCCACAGCCCTATTTTATTTTTTTATTTTGAAACAGAGTCTCACTAAGTTGCAGAGGGTCTCACTAAGTTGCCTGACCAAGAACCTGCAATCCTCCTGTCTCAGCCTCCAAGTACTGACTGGGATTACATGCGTGCACCACCATGCCTGGTAACAACAAATCGCTTGATCCTATTTCCTACTTGGAAGTCACCTCTCCCCAACACTTATTATTTTATTTATACCTTCCTTATAGTAACAATTACTTAAAATTTTACAGGTAGTTAACATAATTCCTCTGTCTCCTACTTGAGTTAAAGTAGCAGAGGTTTAGGGGGCTCCCACATGACACTCAACCAGCAAGTAAAAGGCAAAGCCTGAAGACCAGGTCTCAGTTACTATGAGTGCTACATGTACACTACACATGTGAATGTCACCTTTCAAAAAGTTACTAATACTTCTCATGAACTGTACAAATACTATATGGTTGGGGTGGGGGTGAAATAACGGTATAGTGCTAGTCAGTCACATCTCCCTATCAGGGGCCATAATATTAATATTACTATTTACCAGACTACATGCATTCTTGTAAATAGTATGAGGAAGGAATTACCAATAGTCTCTCCTTTTTTAGATAGGAAAATAAGACTCAGACCAGATTGTTCTAGGTCATAGCACTGGAAAGTAACATGATGAGGAATTAAACATGGTCTATTTGACGCCAAAATTTATGTCCTTAAGGACTAAGAAATATTCAGTCAGATGCTCACTATGAGGTAAATTACACAAGCATCAAAGACAAAAGGCACCTTTCATATAGTATCAAACAAAACAACCGGTGAAAGAGACAAAAGTCTTAATTAAATAAGAGAATATATATTCAATGGCAATAGGACTAATTCCAATTTGTTCAGATGATTTGAACAATCTGAGATGAGTCCACAATGCTGAAAAGGAAAACATGCATCATTTCAAAAGAAATTACATTCTAACCAGAATTCAAGTTATGTGAAGATTGCAACCGTGTTTGTCCCACCACTGCCTATCTGCAAGTCATAGAGGCATTTTGCACAAAGAAGGTGTTCAATAAACACCTGATGAAATTGATGGTAAACACTTAGAAACAAGCATATTTTTAAATGGCACTAGTTTATGTGAGCAAGTTTTAGAGGTAGAAATGAACCAACCTATTTCAATTAGTGTTTTGCTTGTTTTTAAGTCAACTATACAAAGTGGTGAAAGGATCAAAGCAGCCAACAAGAGTAGGCTTGGGTAGAGAAGGGGGCATACAGTTAAAAGAATGCCAAGCCAGGCATGGTGACACAGGCCTGTAATCACAGGGACTCAGGAGGCTGAGACACGATGATCAAGGCTAGTCTGGGCAACTTAGTGAGATCCAGTCTCAAAATAAAAATAAAAAAGGGCTGGGGATGTAGCTCAGTGATTGAGCAACCCTGGATTCAATATCCAGCACCATGAGAGAAAAGCATCATGAGAGAAAGAAAGAAAAGAATGCCTAGTAAAGACATCTTCCTGAATCCTTTCCATCTCTTACGATCCAAATCATTTAGATGCCAATGAAAATTTTAAAAATGGGTAGAAAAAGTATGATAGACTCGATTGCATGTTCTAGCCTTTCTAATTTGAAATTCCTTTTAAAATAGCAGTCATCAAATTACCTTCTTATAATGTTTTATCATGTAGCATTTAAATTCTCATTTGGAAAGAATATGAAGTTCACCCAAAGCAGTTCCAATGTCAAAGACTAATTTTTCCAGACCTGTGCCTCTCTATGGAATGAGCAATAAATTTCTATTTCTAAAGTAAATCTTCCATATCTTATATTTAGTAAGAGACTAAATTTAAACATCAATAACACAATTTACTAAACTCAAATTCAATTGAGCCTATTAATTCAAGCCCATTTATTACTTTCCAAATTATACCACCTCCCCCCATATCACACAATTGTTAACTTTATTATTTTTTTATTTATTTATTTTTTTTTGCGGTACCGGGGATTGAACGCAGGGGCGTTCTACCTCCGCGCTACGCCCCCGGCCCTATTTTTTATACTTTATTTTGAGACCGGGTCTCACGAAGTTGCAGAGGGCCTCACTAAGTAGAGAGAGAGAGAGAGACAGGGAGAGAGGCAGAGAGAGGCAGAGAGAGAGAGAGATAGAGAGACAGACAGGGAGATAGAGAGAGAGACAGGGAGAGAGAGAGAGAGCATGCGCGTGCACGCGCGAGCTGAGGCTGTCCGCGAACCCGGATCCTCCGGTCTCCGCCTCCCAAAGTACTGGGATTACAAGTGTGCGCCACCACGCCCAGCTTAACTTTATTTTTAAAGTGAAATCTGAGACATATATAAACTTTCAACTATAGCAAATTGTTTTGTTTTCACCAGAAACTGATTAAATCCCTGCAAGTGACTTTTCTAATAAAATTATAACATTAAGTCAAAATATGGAGAAGTCATATTACAGGAAAAAAACTTAATGATAGCAAATGTATTGCTAATCTGTAGCTTAATAAAGATGTCTCCAAAATATGAATTTTTTTTTTTGGTGGTACTGGGGATGGAACCCAGGGGCATTTCTACCTCCAAACTACACCCCCAGATTTTATTTTTATGTTTTGAAACAGGGTCTCACTAGGTTGCTGAGTCTCTCAGCATTGCGGAGGCGGGCCTCAAACCTGCACTCCTCCTGTCTCAGCCTCTCAAGTACTTGGATTACAGGTGTGCACCACCACTCCTGGCTTAAGAATTACACTTCTTTTTATAATGATTTACTAATCTACAGTGATCATTTTCCATGTAAATCCAATTAATATTGAATACTTGCGGGGCGTGGTGGCGCACGCTTGTAATCCCAGTACTTGGGAGGCTGAGACTGGAGGATCCAGGTTCATGGCCAGCCTCAGCTACTTAGTGAGACCCCATTTCAAAATAAAGAATAAAAAATAGGGCTGGGGGTGTAGCCCGGAGGTAGAATGCCTCTGGGTTCAATCCCCTGTACCGTCAAAGAAATATATATATATATAATGAATACTTTAAATTCTGCTTCCCCCAGCTGTTTTTGCTAATACTTGTCAGAAATCACAAAATAATGCAAATAATAAAGTAAAGATGGCTGGGCGTGGTGGCACACACCTGAAATCCCAGTACTCGGGAGGCTGAGACAGGAGGATCGCAGGTTGAGGCCATCCTCAGCAAATTAGCGAGACTCTCAGCAACTTAGTGAGACCTTGTTCAAAATAAAAAATACAATAGGGCTGGGGGTGTAGCTCAGAGATACAGTGCCTCTGGGTTCAACCTCCAGTACCAAATAAATAAAATAAAATAAATGGATAATGTGCTTTAAAGGTCTTTGTGATATAGCAATTTAAGAGAATAAAGATGTAAGGAATCTAAGGCGTCATGTTCTGCATGTTAGCATAAGTTGTGGAACGCCCTTTGCTACTTCATCAACCTAATCCAAATGTCAACACCAGGCCAAACATCTCTTCTGTAACATTCATCTTGACCCCCCGAGTCACTACTACTCATATATATCTAACTAAAATGCCCACACTCTCATCATAATTATTTAAGTTTTCACCACCCAAACTAAACCTCAAGAACAGGAGTTAGTCATTACTCAGCTACCTAATAGTCAATTTTTGTTGAATGCATTATAAGAATGAATCTAATCCAGGCGTGGTGGTGCACGCACTTGTAATCCCAGTACTTGGTAGGCTGAGACAGATGGATCACAGGTTTGTGGCCAGCCTCAGCAACTTAATGAGACCCTGTTTCAAAATAAAAAATAAATAATAATAAAATAGGGCTGGGGGGTGTAGCTCAGAGGTAGAATACCCTGGGTTCAATCTCTAGTACCACACACACAAAAAAAAGAATGAATCTTAAGAGTTCCTCTTGAAGGCTACAATTACCAAATGTGACTAAATAACAACAATACCAAACTGGAAAGGACCTATGTGATTGTAGAGATAAGTTTACTTACCAAGGTTAAATAGCAAGATCTGAATCCATAATTCAACTGGAAATCCAGATTTTTGGTGCTATCCTCCTCTGATCCAGAACAAACCTCTCCCGGGACACCCTTTCCAGTCTTACTTTCTCAGCTCTCTCAAGAGGGGTTCTTGACAATATTTAGTAAATCACTTAAATTTGATTAAAAGCAATCTTTGCACTGAAAAATCTCTATTACTGAAATATCATGCCGAAGTTTTAGGTGGGATAAACTAGCAAAGAGCAATAAATGGCATGATTATAAAGTAATCCCAGACCTCAACGTATAGTCCTTTCAGAAAGTAAGAGCACTAAGGTTTGTTTTTAATGGAGACAAATTGTATGTTTTTTAATCAAACCTCATAAAATTAAAACAAAAATTTTGGGGGGATCACAGAGCAAAATTGAAATATTAAGACTAGAATAGCCAACAATTCCTTGTAGGGCTCTCACAGATTTCCTTGACACCAGTGTCACAAATAGCTTCAGCCAAGCCTGTTATCTTTGTTCCTCTTCATTACATTCTAAATGTTAACACAAATCCTGCAAAAAAAGTTTTAAATTATAAGCAGAAGAAAAACAGAAACATGCTAATCAATAAATTATAGTGCATCTAGACTACAGAAGACCATAAACTATATGATAGAGCCATATACAAGTAGAAAAAAGTCCTTGACATAAAATACTTAAGCACATAAATATACAAATATACATAATGGCCCCAGATATGTTCTAAAAAAGAACATGCAGGTATTCATGCAAATAAAATCTAGGAAAAAAAACCATAAACATAGATTATCTCCGTACATGAGTAGTTAAAAGATTTTTTTTACAAAATAATTTTTTAAACTAAGCTTAAAGATCCCTATTTATCCTCAATAGAAACATGATCTTAGGCAAATTATAAGCCTTTAGCTACTGTGCAAAACAGAGATAACAGGATCCCTTTGTAAAATTACTAAGAACCAAAATAAATGAAATGATGTGTACAAAGTACTTACCACAGTACAAGGCACATGGCAAATACATGGCAGCTCTTATTACTTCTTCAGACAGTGATGAAGGTTCTTAAGAGATAAATGTGGACATCATATGGAAAATATTCAGTTAAACTACTGGAGGAAACAAAAGGTAAGGGCAGCAATTCAATGGTCTTTGTGAGTTACTAACACTGTATTATCATATATAACCTGCCCAAGGCTTTAAAAAGCCACAAATGGGTATGTACATTTCTGAGTAAGAAGACTTCAAAAATACTCGTATCAGAGAACTGCTATATTCTCATTATCTAGCAGATTAACTACACATCACATCAACTAAGAAATATGTTTGATAAGCAAGAACCTATCTACAAGGCTAATCACTTCACTATTCCAAACAGCAAATGGAAAAAACCTCAGAGGAATAGTCTAAGTTACAGGTAGAATTACACTATGGAACATTATACAGACATTAACAAGAATGAGACAGGACTACTTGTCTTGAAAGGTAAGAATGTTTATGATATAAACAGCAAAAACATTAAGTACTTTTAAAAATTAATGTAGGTGCACATAAAAAGCATCTAGCTGGTTATACATCTGTTAATAGTGGTTACCCAAGAAAGGGGTTTACTCCTGTTAGGATTACTTTAATACTGCTATTTCCTGTGACTTGGAAGTACAATCCAATTATACCATATACTTTTTAATCTAACAATAATGGAAAATACATTTCCTAGGCCTTTTACTAGAAGAAAATTTTACAATGTGTTTTTACTTATATTAGAAAGCATAAGACAAGGGAACATCAAGGACATAAGAAAAAGCACTAAAGAAAAAGCACTGTCCCAACTTGGTTCGAAAGCAGTCTTTGTTGCCCTGTTTTAAAAGGCCAAAATAGGGCTGAGAGGAAATTCATACTGCTACAGAAATAAGTTGGCTAAAATGGAAGAGACTTGCCCTAAGTGCAAATGTTTTTTGGGCAAAATCCATGTACTCTCTAGATGCAGTTACACTTAAACCAGTCCAGTACTCAAACACCCAATACCTTCAAAAACATACAAAATTTAACCTAAAATGCAAATTCCCAAATTTAAGAAAGTTCAGTCCACTTAAAAAGTACATTAATAACCCTACAAATCAAACAACCGATATTGTCGGCTTCAGGTCTTTAGGGAATCAAATTCCAAACTCTAAAATATCCTCAATCCTTTGACCTTGCTTAAAAACAAAAATTTCTAAATTAGATCTAAATATTAAATATTCCAAATCAGTAAGTTATAGGAGGAAACAATGGTATATTCATCTAGATTTGATAGTTACCTCTACAAACCTTAACCATTTGGAAGCTTTAAAAGATTTGAATTACTATCTTTAAAGACCTTTCACACTACTTTTAACTAAAGATTTCTTCAGAATTTACACTAAAATAAACACTATAAATATCAAAGATCTTCACATTAGGGAGACAAAAATAGGAGGTTCATTTTTATTTTGTTAATCTCTCAAATTATATTCAAACATGGCACAAAAGTTGTATTCAATACTGACTAGGTTCTGTAATACCTCCTCACATGAATTCTCCTTATATATGAAGTAACAATGGGGATTCTCATAGGTGAAAGGAATCAAAACATAAAACAAATTGCCACACACACACACCCAAACAGCACCACATACCAGAATGTTTACATAAAAACCAACAAGAGGAACCCAGAAAAGACTAAGTACCACTAAGCTTTTTCCTTCACTAAATGCCAGTCCAGACTATAGAAATGTATACTGGTAGACACATAACACTGAAGTGTTAATACACCATGTAGAGAACAGTAGGTTGCTCTTCTAATTTAAAAAAAAAATCCTTTTCACATAATTTGCCATTTTTTTAGAAGTCACTATGTTGGGAATACAAAATTACAATAACCGTATTAGACCGAAAACCCTTCAAAAGATGAACTATTCCAACTGACCCAGAAGAAACAGATCTT
This sequence comes from Glis glis, assembly GCA_004027185.1. Taxonomy (NCBI): domain Eukaryota; kingdom Metazoa; phylum Chordata; class Mammalia; order Rodentia; family Gliridae; genus Glis; species Glis glis. Next base: position 116,086 of record PVJS01000384.1, read on the forward strand.
TCCACCAAAACTAAGTCAGAGTAATGCTTAACAATAACAATGAAAATTTGAGCAAATCATTTTCTAAATCCTAGAGCCCCCCCAAAAAAGCTGGACCACATTACCAAGTAGTTCACCTATAGCTTAGCCTTGAAAGTTAAAAATAAAGCAGAAACTTAAACTATTACTATTCAAGTGCAAAGGATTTCAGTGTTTACTTCATTCAATGTACAAAACCCTCTATTCCACTTGTCAGAGGTATGTTTTAAGTATTTGTGCCAATCATCACTATCCTCTGTCAACCTAAATATTGAACAGCTATAACCTAGCCTAGCAATCTTGACCTTTTCATCTCTTTAATAAAAAGTAGAGCCCCGACAATTAAGAAAAAAAAATTAACAAGAATTAGACCTTAGGAACGACAGTGGCAGTAAATAAAAAATATTCTTTTACTTTACTATCTAATAATCCCCTTTCCAGAAAGCTTCTTAGTATAGCTTTGGGCCTTCAAGATCTAACTTAAACATTTTATCATAACATGAAATCAAGTCAAGCATATTCTAGTTTAATAGGTACTCTGAGCCCACCCACCAGGTTATACATACTCTCACTCAATCATGTAAAGAATTGAATTCTTTATTTGTGATATCCATAAACGTTGCTATTCTATTATTTCTATCCAGGAAGGCAATTTCCTTCTATTATCAGTTTTTTTTTTATAAACAACAACTTGAATTCTATTGCATGAAAGGGCTACAAATATACATTTGTTAACCAAGCAGAATACAGATATTTTGCTTTACAACTTGTACCTAAGATACCAGTACACAGAGCTGGTTCACTAGTTGTCATAGCAGTTTGGGGCTACTACCCAAGCTATGTATAGCAGGTTACATTTTTCAAATCTCATGTAAAAAGGGCAATTGTGATCAAGACTGGTAACTACATTCCTGGGAAGCCCACCTCAGTTACAAGTGAATACGTAACTTGCACAGATTTCTTGATGGCAAAACTAAATCTGATGCAATTGCCCTAAACATTTAGTTTAACAAACTGTTTTACAGGTATACTGCTATTCTGCCAATAGATGGTGCTACAAAGATTGGGAAGATTTTCATAAGGACAACAGATAAAGGGAAAAAAATGTTTTTAAACCTGCTCTGAAAATACAAAACTAACTTAGTGAGGGTAAAATACAACCCTTATTTGTAACCATTCACTACAGACAAACCAATAAGGGATGAAACTAGGGCATCTGAAAATTCTTAAAACAGTTTATATGAATGAAAACACATGCTTAACACAAACTATTTCTTTTAAAACTACACAGTACATACTTTGAAGTAAATTCTTATAGAAAGAAGTGACCAACCATGTCGAGATGATAAGCAAATCGTTAGTACACGAGATGGATGCACAGAAACTTAAACAGATTTTAAAAAGCCACATCCACCACTTCAAATTGAAGTTTTGCCTGTAAGGGATAAAATTCAACACGTCACTAGCAGGGCAACAGGAAAAAAAAGAAAAGAAAAGAAAAAAACACACACAGGAACTCTTAAGTTTCTCAAAATACACACCAAGTATTAACACGAAAATTCTTAAACTAATTATCCCTTAAAACGGTACGGACTAGATCCTAGAAAAAAAATGTTAGACATATACGGTCAAACACAATGATTTATTAAAAATAAAACGTAAAAATGATTTTTGTACATATGCTTCCAAATTTCAGGCATGGGATCCAAATAGGTTTCATAGAAAACGCTGTAGCCAGGTATCAAGTCCTTACAACAAAGTAAACTACCCCCCTCCCCGCCCCAAACCCCGCCCAGGTTTTGCTACAGAATCAGCAAGTTCACTCCCTCCCCCCCCCAAAAAAAACACAAATTAAAACAAGACATTTTGCTAGTATAAAAACGACCAAGGTCCAAGTAATAATAAAAAAATAGAGTCCATCAATGACTGTAACACAAAAATGTGTATGTGGGGCCGAGTCCATCTTCATGGGGAGAGACAAGAGAGGTGGCAGGCAAAGAGGGGAACACCCCCGTGGGTAAGCAGCCCAAGAAGCGGCACCCCCCAAGGACAAAACGGGGAAGGCGGTGGGAGGGGAAAGGGACCGAGGAGCTGACCCCACTTGGGTTGTTGAAGAGACCTACCCCTACAGCCACTCCCAGGCATTTTAAACTTTTTTTTTAGAAGGAGCTGCCGCCGTAGCCACCCCCACCGCCATAGCCGCCTCTGTAAGGTCCGCTGTTGCTGCGCCCGCCCCAGCTGCCGCCGCCGCCGCCGCCGCCGCTCTTCATCGGCCCGTAGGAGGACTGGTGCTGGCTGTAGCTGCCGAAGCCGCCGAAGCCGTTCCCGTAGTCGTTCCCGCCGTAGGACGAGCCGCCGCCGCCGCCGTAGGCATTGTAGCCGCCGCCGCCGCCGCCGCCGCCGCCGTAGCCCCCGTAGCTGTTGTAACCGCCGCCGCCGCCCTTCGACAGGCCGTTCTGGTCGCGACCCCCGCCGCGCCCTCGGCCGCCCCGGCCGCCCCGGGAGGCCCGGGCGCCGCCGCCGCCGCCGGCGTGGATATCCTCCTTGGGGACCGCCTTCTTCACCTCCACGCGATGGCCCTGGATCGGGTGGAACTTGACCACGGCCGCCTTGTCTGCCGCGTCGTGGTTCTGGAAATACACGAAGCCGAAGCCGCGCTTCTTGCCCGACTGCTTGTCGGCGATGATCTCCGCCTTCTCCACCGCGCCGAACTGCGAGAAGTGCTCGATCAGGTCGCCCTCCGCCACGTCGCCCTTCAGGCCCCCGACGAACAGCTTCTTCACCTTGGCGTGGGCGCCGGGCCGCGCCGAATCCTCCCGGGACACCGCCCGCTTGAGCTCCACCGTGTTGCCGTCCACGGCGTGCGGCGAGGCGGCCATGGCGGCGTCGGCCTCCTCCACGTTGGAGTAGGTCACGAAGCCGAAGCAGCGGGAGCGCTTGGTCTGGGGGTTCACCACCACCACGCAGTCCGTCAGCGTCCCGAAGGCCTCGAAGTGGCCGCGCAGGCCCGACTCACTCGTCTGCACGTTGAGGCCGCCGATGAACAGCTTGCACAGCTGCGAGTTCTCCATCTCCACCGCCCGGGCCTTGCCCCCGCCCTGCGAGCTCCGCGGCTTCGCCGTCGCCGTGGTGGATGGCGGAGGCCTCGTCCCCGCTAGGGCCCGGCCGTCGCTGGAGCCGCCGCCGCCGGCCGCCGACGGGGAGGGAGGAAGGGAAGGGGAGGGAAGGAAGGAAGGAAGGAGGAAGGAGGAAGGAAGGAGGAAGGAAGGAAGGGGGAGGGAAGGGGAGAGGTGCGGCTAGAGGGCGAGCCGGGGAGACTGGAAGACAACCAAGGCCGCCGCTACCGCCGCCTCCGCTCCCCTATCTGGGCACCACACAAAGAGGCCGCTGGGCGCGCGCGCACCCTCCCCGGAGCGTGCGTCACCAGCGACGCACGGCCGCCAGGGCAGCCGGCCAATCCCCGCCTCGCTCTCCTTCGTCCCGCCCACCGCGCCGCAGCGCCGCTCTCGAGCGCCGGCTCCCCGCCCTCCGCGGTCTATTCAAGCCGCCGGCCTGCTCTGCTCCCGTCGCCTCTCCCGCCGCCACGCTCTCGCTCCCGGGAGGCCTCGTGTGCCCTGAGAAGGGACCTCCCCCGCGCTGCGTGCGCCTCCGCGATTCATGGCCTTCCAGCCCCGCGGCTGTTCCCAGCGGCTGTCCCCCTCCCCTGGCCTGATCCCCTCGCCCAACTCTGCAGTGGCGTTCGCGCCAGCCCCTTGAGAGACGTGTGGGCTCAGCCAATCAGCGCGAGCTCCCCGCGCCCACTTCCGCTTTCGGCGGCCTGCGGACGGGCGCGCTCCCCGGCGGGCGCTGAGCCGGGCGCCCCCTGCGTGCGGAGCCTGCGGTCACTCCCACGCCTCCTCCGCCCGCCCGGCCTGCGGGGAGGGAACGGGGCGCGCTGGGGCCGTTCCCAACGGATGCGGCCTGGGGCGCCACGCGCGGGCTTTTTGAAAACTTGACTGTTGGGGTTTGGAGCTGGATCGTCCCGCTGGGTCCTGGCCATTCGGCTGCACCTGGCGCCCCCGCCCCGCCTGTCCACGCAAAGATGGAGCGCAGAGGCCTGGTCCAGAAAGGCGGTTATTGACCGTTTACCGTGGGCCCGACCCGCGGCTCCTCCAGAATGCTGACACGTGGCCCTGTGCAAAAGGGAAAGAGAGCGGGCTGCCCAAAGTACCCCAGACCTCAGCGTCCAGAAGAGGCGGGAGACCCCCAAAACCTGGGCGCTTTTCATAGTTCTCCTTCCCGCACTCCAGCAGATCTGTGCATCTGACTCCAGTGTGTTTAATTTACATCATGTGTGCGTTGCTTCCTTTCAACGAAAACACTAGCTTTTTAAGGTATTTAATAACAGATGAACATGTATACAAAGATCATGCACCCGACAACTGCTTTAAGCATCCTCATTCAGATGGGAATATAAAATATATACGTGTGTGTGTGTTGTGTGTGTGTGTGTGTTATTTATATATATTATTGAACTTTTAGGTGTCAACAAAAGATGGGTGGAAGCCAGACGTGGTGGCGCACGCTTGTAATCCCAGTACTTGGGAGGCTGAGACCGGAGGGTCCAGGTTCGCAGCCAGCCTCAGCTACTTAGTGAGGCCCTCCGTAACTTAGTGAGACCTGGTTTCAAAATAAAGAATAAAAAAATAGGGCTGGGGGTATAGCTCAGAGGTAGAATGCCCCTGGGTTCAATCCCAGTACCGCAAAAAAAAAAAAAGATGGGGGGAACATAGTGAATAGGAAGCATTATAGGACCTAGAGCTCCAAAACCATGTGGTAAATACCAAAGAGGAATTCATCATATCCTGGAGTATTCGGGAATAATCTGGAAGTAAAGAGGTGGGGTAGATGCTGCACTGAACCTCGGAGTCAAGAGGCTAGATTCGACTACTATAGGAGTATGAGCAAACTTTGAAGAAAGCATACGCTTCAAGAGACCACGAGTGTGTTGCAAGAGGCTTGGTTCTTCGAGAATAAGAAACAGAGGCCAGAGTAGGATAAAGCAGGTCTCTTTATTCACCAGTGTGGCTCGTAAGCAAAGCTCCGGGTCTGAGCCCTGAGCTCAGAACATGCGAGTTCTCTTAAGTATTGGGTCATTTAATTTTCCGAGGGGAGGGGTGAGTGTGAGACTTGTTTTGCCTAGCATAAGCAAGATGCAGAAGCAGAATGGCAGTTAGTCTGTGCATTCTTTTTCTACCAGTTCCCTGCCTTATCTCCCGGGCTGCCAGGGAGGGCTCTGCTAGTTCAGCTCTGAGGGAGCCTGTGAAGAAAGCTTCATTCTTCTATCTTGTTCCTAGGCGTCTAGCCAAGAGTAGCTTCAAGGACATAGCCAGGCTCTTGCCTCAAATGGAGCAGGTGGTTTGCGATCGAAAATAGAATCAAGGTAGGTTGAGGGTCTTTGATATTACAGAATGTCTTGAAATTTAAGGAGTTTAAATATTACAATAAGAGCTTATAGATGAGCTCAGGATTTGGGGGGGAAATTAGAGTCTGGCTCTACTGCTTAACCCTGTGATCATACAGTTGTGTGACTTTGGGCGAGTTATTTAACGTTTTAAACTTTTTTTTGCGGTACTGGGGATTGAACCCAGGGGAATTCTACCTCTGGGCTACACCCCCAGCCCTATTTTTTATTCTTTATTTTGAAACAGGGTCTCACTAAGTTGCGGAGGGCCTCACTAAGTAGCTGAGTGCTGGCTGTGAACCCGGATCCTCCTGTCTCAGCCTCCCCAGTACTGGGATTACAAGCGTGCGCCACCACGCCCGGCTCCGTTTTAAACTTTTTAACCTGCTGGGCACAGAGATGTGCGCCCTTAGTCCCAGCTACTGGGGAGGCTGAGGCAGGGGGATCTTTTGAGCCCAGGAGTTCAAGACTGGCTTGGGCAACACGGCCAAACTCTATCTCAAGAAAAAGAAAAATTAGCCAGTTTTATTATCTTAAAATGGAAATAATAAAACACCGCCTTGAAGTAAAAATTAAATGAGATTCGGCATGTAAACTTGAATACAGTACCTGGCACATAGAAAGCAATTATTATAGTTTGAATCTGGGATTGAGATAGTAGGGACCCCTATAAAATGCAGGACCCACGAAGATTAAGAGAGTAAAAACTCTGAGGGGGGATAAGACAGACCACCATGAGGACAAAGGATAAGTGTAGTCCAGGGCTTTAACTCATAGCTTATTAGTCATTCAAAGCATGGTGTGTGCTTTTCCTTGTCTCCCACATTAATTTATGGCTGGTTAGCTATCAAGAACATGATATGTGCCTTTCCCTACCCCTCATCACTAATTCTCAAATAGTCTTATTGGCCTTAAAAACTCAGGTGTTTCATTAAAGCCAAGACACCCTCGCTATTACTCTCAGAGGACAGACAACAATAAAGAATAAAAAGTTTTGAGGAGACATGGAAACAGCAAATTCCCAGGGATGCTAACTTGTTACTTGCCTGGAGTTGTGTTTTCTTCCACTCCACGCCTATGTCTCAACAGTTACAGCAACTCATCCTTATCACAAGACAGGTTTTTTACAAAGGATGGGACATGGACATGAAAAATGTAATATTTGGCACCAGGATGACCAGCTAACTGCCCCTCCCTCAGAGTCAAAGTGCTCCTCAGGAAAAGAAAAACACACCTTTGAAACAAACCTAAAACAAATTAGATTCTAAACTCTAGGAAGTTATTAACCTTGTTATTAGCTATTAACAGTAGGAAGTTACTAACATTCTTATTACTAAAAAAATTTTTCTTTAGCTATGTTAGGGTTTGCTACCTGATCAATGATGAAGGGGAAAATAAAAGAATAACAATGTTTAAAAGCTGTGAGCCTAAAATGTCAGCACATTAGAAGTAGAAAATCCAAGAAAAGGAACTATTTTGGACGGGTGGGATGAACATAGTTGTAAATGTTTAAAGAGATAGCATATTCATGGGGCAGTGTTTTCTGGGATGCATAACTATAGCTCAAATGAGAGATCAGACTGTAAGAAATATATTTTAGAGTCATCCAAATAAATATTAAAACAGAATAGTACAAGATAAATTCTTAAAGGAATAAAGAACGTAACTTATTTTTCTACCTAAACTGAAATTTCTGAAGTAACAATTTTTATCTACATTGTTTAAAAATAATCCACACCACCCAAATGAGAATCCTGTAGTGATTTAATTGTGTGTGTGTGTGTGTGTGTGTGTGTGTGTTGCTGGGGATTGAACTCAGAGGTATTCTACCTCTGAGCTATATACCCTTAGCCTGATTGTGATTTAATTTCTATTGACTAAAACAGCTTCCATAGGAGAAACATGTCATCCCAGGTAAAATGAATCCATTTTCCTGGGCAAGGGTCACTCATATTTGTCGAAGAATAAACCTCTCCCTCCCCTCTTCCCTTTCTCGCTCTCTCGCTCTCTCGCTCTCTCTCTCTCTCTCTCTCTCACTGGGGATCGAACCCAGGAGCATTCTACCTCTGAAATACACCCCCAACCCTTTTTATTTTTTATTTTGAAACAGGGTGTTGCTAAGTTGCTGAGGCTGGCCTTGAGCTTGCAATCCTCCTGTCTCAACTTCCCAAGAATTGGGATCACAGGGTATGCACCACCATCCCCAGCTGGCTGCTATATTTAAAGACAACATTTCACAAGGGCGTGGTGATGCATACCTGTAATCCCAGTACTTGGGAGGCTGAGACAGGAGGATCTCAGGTTCAATCCAGCCTCAGCAAGTTAGCAAGGCCCTCCACAACTTAGTGAGATCACGTTTCAATAATATATATGTCTGGGGCTGTAGCTCAGAGGTAGAATCTGGGTTCAATCCCCAGTACCCAAAAATAAATAAATAAAAAATAAAAAGACAACATTTCCCAGCCTTTCCTGTAGCTAGCTGTGGTCATGTGACTATGCTATGGAGGATGAAATGTAAGCAAAAGTATTGAGTGGCAGCTTCTAAGAAATAATCTCAAAAGACAATTAGCACATATTGTTTGATGCCTTCTTTGCTGCTTAGAATGTAGGTGAAGCCGGGCGTGGTGGCTCACACTTGTAATCCCAGTACTTTGGGAAGCGGAGACTGGAGGATCCAGGTTCGCCGCCAGCCTCAGCTCTTTCTTTCTCTCTCTCTCTCTCTCTCTCTCTCTCTCTCTGGCCCTCTGCAACTTCGTGAGACCCGGTTTCAAAATAAAGTATAAAAAATAGGGCCGGGGGCGTAGCGCAGAGGTAGAACGCCCCTGGGTTCAATCCCCGGTACCACAAAAAAAAAAAATGTAGGTGGGATGCTGCTGCTCTGGTAACGATCATAGATCTAGAAGCTGAGAGTCATACTCTATTGATGGAATATGAAATGCAAAAAGGAGATTGGGCCGGGTGTGGTGGCGCACGCTTGTAATCCCAGTACTTTGGGAGGCAGAGACCGGAGGATCTGGGTTCGCGGCCAGCCTCAGCTCTCTCTCTCTCTCTCTCTCTCTCTCTCACCCTATCTCTCTCTCTACTTAGTGAGGCCCTCCACAACTTGGTGAAACCCAGTTTCAAAATAAAGTATAAAAAATAGGGCCAGGGGTGTAGCACGGAGGTAGAACGCCCCTGGGTTCAATCCCCGGCACCGCAAAAAAAAAAAAAAAAAAAAAGGAGATTGGATCCCAAAACAACAGGCTTTTAGGTCAAAAAAGAAATAAATGTCTATCTTATTTAAACCTCTAATCCTAATCAATACAAGAAGATTCTATGATCTCTACTTTTGTGACTGCCTACTGGAACGCCAATGTTATTCAGTGCTTTGGGTTAGGTATCATGCATGATTTTATTGAATCCTCACAAGGATCTTGAGAGGTGTGTTTTATTATTATGCCAACATTTCAATTGAAAACAGGGAGACTTTTAGACGTTATGTTGCCTAAGGTCTGCCATCTGTTTGCTACCCTGACTTCTATCATGCAAAAAAGTTTTGTGCTCAACATGTTAAGAAGCAGAAGAAATGCAGTGGACTAGAAGCAGGCTAGACTGATGGTCACATCCTTCTGAATCCCTTTGCTTCTCAACTTCAAAATTTTAAGTCTTTTAAGAATTCAATGAAGATAGTGTCATTTGTACGTTATTAATATGCTTGGTTAACTTCACTTGGGCAGATCGTAATGTAGGCATGCACCACATAATGTTTCTGTCAATAATTGACCACATATATCACAACAGCCCCATTGATTGTATCGCCTAGTAACACATGACTTTCTTCGTTTGTATGAGTACACTTTGTGATGTTCACAACCACAAATCACCCAGTAATGTGTTTCACGGAACATATCCCCATGGTTGAAAATGCATGGCTGTATTTGCAAAGTAGTCACTTGAGCAAAGAGAATACTCATTGTTTAACCTAAATTTGAATCTTGATATTTGAAGATTCCTCTAGTGAGAGAACTAAAGGAAAAATCAAAAGGAGGAGGATCAAAAAATAGGATCAAGCTAGGTGTAGTGACGTGGGCCTGTAATCCCACCACTTGGGAGGCTGAGACAGGAGGATCTTAATTAAAAATAAAGTTATTTTAGAGGAGATTTAGGAGATTTAGAAAATGCATGTATTTAGTTGGCATTGTACTTTCATGAAATTATTCTAACTGTATTCCCTGAATCACTTTGAGATAAAAAATAAATAAAATCTAAGACTTCTACCATTAAATTTTATTCTCTTGAGGGTGGAGCTTACCTTCTCCCTCCTTCTTCTGATCCTATTTGTGTGTGGTGTGTGTGTGTGTGTGTGTGTGTGTGTGTGTGTGTTACTGGGGATTGATCCCAGGGGCATTCTACCTCTGAGCTACACCCCCAGCCCTGTTTTTTATTCTTTATTTTGAAACAGGGTCTCACTAAGTTGCAGAGGGCCTCACAAGTTGCTGAGGCTGGCTGCGAACCTGTGATCCTCCTGTCTCAGCCTCCCAAGTACTGGGATTACAAGTGTGCGCCACCCCACCCGGCTACAGGGAAAGATTTTAAAAGGGGATAAAACCTTTAAAATCCTCTCCAAATTGATATGCCCCCCTCTCCAAATTGATATGTTGAAGTCCTAACCCCCAGGGTGACTGTTGGTGATATGGCTTTTAGAGAGGTAACTAAGGTTAAATGAAGTCATCATGGGAACCTAATCTCCTAGGGCTGGTGTGTCCATCTGAGGACACAGGGAGAAGGTGGCTATCCACAAGCCAGAAAGTAAAGTCTCACCAAAACCCAGCTTTGATGCCACCTTGAATTTTGGACTTCTAGCCTCCAAAACTGTGAGAAACTTAATTTCTGTCTAAGTTATCCAGTCTGCAGTATTTTATTATGCCACCTTGAAAAGACTAATTCCACCCTTACGGACAAAAGAAGAGGAACAGAGAATGTGAACATATTTCTGGAATCTGATAAGCAGATAGCAAGTGAAAATTAACCACCAGAGGAAGCTGAAGTCCAGAAGCTGTTTAGTTTGCTCTACAAAACTTCAAATGAACTCAGAAATCGGTGGCATCAGATGGCTCTGAAAGTAAGCATGCCTGTGATGTCGAAAACAGGAAGGCTGCCCAAAAGTCTATAATTAAAGCACTTAGATCCCCCATATTCCCATGTCCACCTGAGTTATAAACACCCAACAGTCCTTTGCCTAACCCTGGTAGATTAGAAGCCTACACTCTGGGAAGACTGAATTAAAGCAACTCTGGACGCTGCAGTCGTTAGGTGAAGCCGAAGAGTGGATTGTCATACTGCTACATGGGGAGTAAGTGGAATCTTTACAATACCAAATGTTGAAATCTCTAGCACCATTACCCATTTGTTGGACGGACTACTACCAGCCAGAGATAGGAGGATTCCTCTAGTGAAATGACCAGACCAAGAGGAAAAGCAGTTCTAATATTCACAGTAGAAGGGTCAGCCAAATCACCCTTTTCTGAAGTATATGGTTCCCACAGAGCCTCTAATCATCTTTTTAGTGTTTATGTATTCTGGATATTAATCCTCTGACAGAAGAGTATCTGGCAAAGATTTTCTCCCACTCTGTAGGCTCCCCAGGCTCTTGTTTCCTCTGCCATGCAGAAAAAGCTTTTAAATTTGATGCCGTCCTACTTATTCTTGGTTTTATTTCCAGAGCTTTAGACGTCCTATTGAGGAAGTTGATGGCTGTGCGTATATTTTGGAGAGTTGGGCTTATGTTTTCTTCTAGCAGTTGCAACATTTCTGGTAAAATTCCTGAGTCTTTGATCCATTATGAGTTGACTTCTATGCAGGGTGAGAGATAAGGGTCTAATTTCATTCCTCTACATATGGAGATCCAGTTTTCCCAGCACTATTTGTAAAAAGACTGTCTTTTCTCCAACATGTTTTTGGTGCTTTCGTCAAGGATCAAAAGACTGTATCTGTGTGTCTTTGTCTCTGTGTCTTCTACTCTATTTCATTGGTCTACATGTCTGTTTTTATGACAGTAGCATGCTGTGTTTTGTTACTATAGCTCTTATAGTATAATTTAAAGTCAGGAATTGTGATGCCTCCAGCATTGCTCTTACTGCTCAAAATTGCTTTGGCTATTCTGGGCTTTTTATACTTCTGTATGAATTTTAGGACCATTTTTTCTAGTTCTGTGAAAAATGTCATTCGTATTTTAGTAATTTGATGTGTATCGCTTTTAGTAATATGGCCATTTTGACTATATTAATTCTGTTTATCCAAGAACATGAGAGATCCTTCCATCTTCTAGTATCTTCAATTTCTCTCTTTAGTGTTTGATAATTTTCACTGTAGAGGTTGTTAACCTCCTTAGATTTATTCCTAGGTCTTTAATTTTTTTGAGGGTTATTGTGAATGGAATTGTTTTTTCTGAGTTTTCAGCAGAGTCATGATTGGTGTATAGAAAAGCTATTGGTTTTATATGTTGATTTTTATCCTGTTACTTTACTGTATTTTTTTTATCAGCTCTAGAAGTCTCTGGTGGAGCTTTTTTGGGTCTTCTAAGTATCAGATCATATCTTTTGTAATCAGTGATAATTTGAATTCTTCCTTTCCTATTTTTAATCCTTTAATTTCCTACTCTTGCTTAATTGTTGTGGCTAAAATTTCAAATATTCTATTGAACAGGAGTGATGGGAATGGACATCCTTGACTTGTTTCTGATTTTAGAGGAAATGCTTTCAGTTTTTCCCCATTTAGTATGATGTTGACTTTGGGTTTGTCACATAGCCTTTAGGATGGTTAGGTAAGTTCCTTCTATCCCTAGTTTCTTAAGTGTGTTTTCTTTTGTTTTTGTTTTTAGTACTGGGAGTTGGACCTAGGAGCATTCTACCTTTGAGTACACCCCAGCCCTTTTTATGTTTTTATTTTGAAACAGGGTCTCGCTAAGTTGCTGAGGCTGGCCTTGAACCTGTGATCCTCTTCCCTCAGCCTTCCAAGTACTGGAATTACAGGCATGTGCTACCATGCCCAGCTCTACAATGTTTTTAACATAAATGGGTGCTGGATTTTATTAAGGGCTTTTTTTCTGCATTTAATGAGATAATATGATTTTTGTGATGAATTATGCTTATTGTTTTACATATATTGAGCCATCTTGCATCCCTGAGATGAAACCAATTTGATCATTATGTATAATCTTCTTTATGTTTTTGAAACATGAATTACTGATTTTTACATCTCTGATCTGTAGTTTTATTTTTTTTTTATTTTGCGGTACTGGGGATTGAACCCAGGGGCATTCTACCTCCAAGCTACACCCCCAGCCTGATTTTTTATTCTTTATTTTGAAATAGGGTCTCACTAAGTTGCAGAGGACCTCACTAAGTAGCTGAGGCTGGCCGCGAACCTCTGATCTTCTTATCTCAGCCTCCCAAGTACTGGGATTACAAGTGTGTGCCACCATGCCCGGCTTAGTTTTCTTTTCTTGATGTGTCTTTATTTGGTTTTGATATCAGGGCTTTCATATATCGGCTTCATGAGATGGATTTGGGAGTGTTTCCCCCTCTTTATATTTCACGGAATAATTTGAGGAGCATTGACATTAGTTCTTCTTTAAAGGTCTGGTAGAATTCATTTGGGAATCCATCTGGTCCTGGGCTTTTCTTGGTGGAAGGCTTCTTATTACTACTTCAATATCTTGCTTGTAACTGGTCTAAGTTTTCTGTATCTACTTGGGTCAATTTTGGTAGATTGTATGTTTCTAGAAATCTGCCCATTTCTTCTAGATTATCCATTGTATTGGCATATAAGTTTTCAGAGTAGCTTTGGCTGTTGGAGATGTCTGTGGCAATGTTTCCTTTTTCATCTCTAATTTTAATGATTTGGGTTCTCTCTTTCTCTCTCTCTCTCTCTCTCTCTCTCTCATTTTATCATTTGCAGGAAAATGGATGGAACCAGAGAACATCTTGTTGAGAAAAACCAGACTCAAAAAGTCAAAGAACATTTTTTTCTCTCATATGTAGAAGCTAGAGAGAAAAAAAAGTAACAAAAAGGGACCTCTTGAATGGTCCAGTAGACTAGAGATGGGGACCAGGGGAGGGAAAGAAGGACTATAGGGAAATGAAATTGACCAAATTATGCTTTGTGCATGTATGAATATATCACAATGAGTCCCACTATTATGTATAATTATAATGTGCCATTAAAAAGAAAGAAAAAACAGCAACAAAAGCAACTATTTTCAGCAAGATAAATCCCCAAGAAAAGAACAGAAGATTTAAAAATGGGAACATTGAAAGAATAAAAAAGAACTCATGGAAACTAAACACAACACAACAGAGATAAAACAACAAAAATAACAATAATGACAAAAAACCTTAGAATATAAAGCTGAGAAAATATTACAGAAAGCAAAACAACAAGGACAAACAGATCCAAAGAGATGGAAAGAGTTCATAAAGCAATAACTTTGCACATAAACTATTCCCTCACCTTCCCCCAGACCTACAATCCACTTAATGGTTACTAATGAATAAAACTTTTAAACAATAGCTACCACTTATTGAGTACCTACAATGTAGTAGCAACATTCCACATATGGTATGCTGTTTTCCATTGTTCTGAAAACAGGTGTTATCCCACAAAGAATCAATGAGCAAATCAAGCTCAGAAACAATAATTTCCTCCTAGCTTCACAGTCAATAGCAGCCAGATTAGAACCTAGTCTATCTCAAGACCCTAGATTTTTTGTACACCTCCCACTGCCTGCTAAAATCCAACCACCCATAACTTATTAAAGAGTTCTGAGGAACCAAGATGGTGGGATAGCGAGAGGGAGTGTGTCACTGGCACTCCGAGAGTCGGAGCTCGGCCAGTGGGAAGACTGCTTCTTGACAAGAAAGGTAGGGCAGCCAAAACTCAACAAAACAATGAGAGCCAAAGTGCAGCGGAATGCGAGGCAGTGGAAAGAGCCGAGGGCGGTAGGAGCTCAAAGCATCTCACCTGGTAAGCGGAGAGCTGAGAGAAAGGGGCTCCATGTTGGCTGAGCCACACCAGCACCGTGGTCCCCGGAATCCTCCAGCAAAGAAACAGCTGATTCTTGTGAAACCAGCGATTATAGTCCACCATTGAAAGCAGTTGACATCGGACCATGATGAAGCCTAAGTTGAACCAGATCCACACCTACAACAGCAACGACTGCAAAGGGTGGGATGTGAGCCTCAGACCCTGCAAAGAAAGTGACGTGGAGAGACATAGATGAGGGGGCCAGGCACAGGAGCACCCCAACACCGAGAAAATGAGAGGTGAAACACGGCCACCCCTGGAGTAGCCTAGCACCGGCACAGAATACCCCAGCACTGAGGACATGGACGAACATGGCCCCCCCAGAAACGCTCTACGAGAACACGGGTGAGTGAGATAAAGGGAGGCAGCGTGTCGCTAGCACTCCGAAACTCGGAAATCGGCTGGCAAGAAGTCTGCTTCTTAACAAGAAAAGTAGGACAGCCAAAACAACAAAACAAAGAGAGCCAAAGAGCAGCAGAGTGCGAGGCAGGGGACAGAGCTGGGGGCTAAACAGAACTCCACGCATTTCACCTGGTAAATCCTGCCACCCCTGAGGATGTTGGGATGACTAAGATCGAGGAGTTAATAATGGTTTCCGTCATAGGTATTGACAGCAACATAACTCTGGCAAGAACTCAAGCAGGTCAGAAAGTGCAACATAGTTCTTGAAAGATCTCCACACACCTGGCACTCAGCATCCCCCCCCGAATGTTTACACATGAAGGCCAACATCTGACTGATACACTGTGATGTGTTGAGAGAACTTCTAAAGCCCCCCATGCAGCATGAATTTTCTGATGCCTAATAACATGGGAGCTTAAGCTATAGGCTTCCCCACATTCATGGCATTCGTATGGCCTTTGTCCATTGTGAACTTTCTGGTGCCAAACAAGGTGAGAGGTTCTAATAGTCTTTCCCACCTTTGCTGCACACAAAAGGCCTTTCACCAGTGTGAACCCTCTGGTGTGCAATCAAGTCAAAGCTTTCACTAAAGGATTTCCCACATTCAGTGCATTCAAAAGGCTTTGTCTCAGTGTGAATGAATTCTCTTATGTTTAATGAGAGTGTATCTGTGGCCAAAGGATTTCCCACAATCACTGCAATCATAAGGATTTTCTCCAGCGCGTATACTCATGCTGAACAAGAGTGGATTTGTGTCTGAAGACTTTCCCACAATCGTTGCACTTAGAAGGCCTTGCTCCATTGCGAACTCTCTGGTGTACATTAAGTTGGAGTGATGGCTAAAGTATTTTCCACATTTGCCACACTTATAAGGCATTTCCTCATTGTGAATTCCCTTATGCTGCGTCAGGATAACTTTTTGACTGAAGGCTTTTCCACATTCACTGCGTTTGTAATGCCTTTCTCCAGTACGGATCCTCTGGTGCCGAACAAGCATGGCTTTGCAGCTGAAGGTTTTCCCACACTCCCACTTCTCTTCACGATGGATTTTCTGGTGCTTGACAAGTGTATCTTTGCAGCTGAAGGTTTTCCCACATTCACTGCACTCATAATGCGTTTTTCCAGCATGGTCTCCTCCCAGTGCTCTTGGCTGTTATGGGTGACCTTTTGCAGGTGACCATCCAAACTGGCCTGGAAGTTCTTTTGGCCCACCTCACATGTAAAGGGCTTTTCTGACAAGTGAGGTTCTTCATAAACTGCGGTTCTTCACAAGTGAGGCCTTGCCTTCATCTCTTTTCAAAGGTTTCTCTACACTGTAATGTTTCAGGTTCTGGTGAAAGTTTTCACTGAACCCGAACAGTCTCCCACGTGACCCACATGTGTGAGTTTTAAGTCCATGGTGTATGTTCCCTCCAGGTGAAAAACATCTTTCAAGATGGGACCATGTGTATCACAAGGGTAAACTGTCTGGGTGGATAAACCTTCCACAGAAGTACTAACATGTGACATTCCCACAGAAACGCTCTGCTCAGAAAACACCTCTTTATCCTTCACATCATTCCAACAACCGCCAGGGCCCGTCTTCGCCCCTCCTGCTGTGGCTAATGTCATGCCCTCTCAGTCAGGCACCCAGGTTTCTCTTCCTTACTATAATCGGCAACCACAGGGACCAGCTGAGGCTTGATGCCTGGAGGAACGATGTGAGGAAGTCAGGGAAAATAGCAGTCCCTTCCATCCAACGATGGGAAGAAAAGTGTAACTCCCCCTTGGGGTCCACCTCTGCACCACCACCTGGGCCTAAGGGCTGCACAGAGCCGTGAGTGACCCCGGAGGGGAGGTGGGGTCTCCACCATCGCCCAGACTCTCTACAGGGGCATCAGTGCCTTCCTGCCTTGGTCAACTCTGAACTAACCAGTGCTATCAAGCTGAGGATCTGAGGGCTCCGCCCAAGAGCAGACAAGATCATCACTGATTATTTTGATGCCCAAAGTTTCCCATATTTTGTCATTAGGAACTCAAAGAACTTCTGTTCTTTTGGTATGGCCCCATAATTCCTTGAGCCCTTATTGCTTTCTGGTCTAACAAGATGTTTCAAGTTCATCTTGGACTTTCCATGCCCTGCCCTTGAATCAGCTAATAAGTCAAGTTGTCTTGGTTCCTTTTAGTGGAGAATAGTACTTAAAAACCAGGACATGGAGCCAGGCATGGTGGTGCATGCCTGTAATCCCAGTACTTGGGAGGCTGAGACAGAAGGATCACAAGTTCGTGGCCAATCTCAGCAACTTAGGCCCTCTGAAACTTAGTGAGACCGTATTTCAAAATTAAAAATAGGGCTGGGGGTGTAGCTCAGAGGTAGAATGAGCCTGAGTTCAATGCCCAGTACCACAAAATAAAACAAAACAGGACATGAGAACTAGATGTGTTTATTGCTGTTGGCATGTTGCTGCTCTCAAACAGAGCTAGGAAATATATCCTAGCTATAAGTATGTATCCACAGAGTACATTATGTAAACACATACATTAACATATATAATTGATTCCATTTGCATCTACATTTATTTCTACATGTATCTATTTAGCCATTAGTTCACACCAATACCTCAATTTCAATCCAATACTACAAAGTCCATCCTAGCACTTTTTTCTTTCCTGCATTTAGTAACTCTCATCTCTGACTGTGGAAAACCTGGCTCATTTTCCTTGGTGTATTTATTAGCTCAATTATGCCTGTATATAATCCCCTTTCCTGCTACCACCTCTCACAGAGATTCTCCTTGCTCTTCCCAGACTGACACACCACGCGGGCCCATCACTGCTGCCACAGGTCTCTCCCATGTAGATGCCTTCCTCACCCTGCCTGGCTTCGGTGACCCACACAAGGCCAACATCATTCCACTGCCGAGATGCCCTCCCCATCCTAGTCAAGCTCTGACACGTGGTGCCAAGTCAGTAACACCCTCTTACCCCACTTAGCCTTCAACATTTGTCACCAAGCTCCCAACTCCACCTTCAAACCCAGATACCTCTCTTTCTCACTCATGTTCCATATCCTGCCCCAAGATGCCACTGTCACCAACCTCATGTGCACCAAACCTCACCCCTCTCAGGCTCTAACTACCACATGGGCTGCTACCACCCTTCCCCACAGAACCCTTCCTCTCTGCACTTGGGTTCTGATACCCTTGTCAGGCTGCTACTGCCGCTGCCCTCTTACCTCAATGCCAATGTCTACCTTGCTCAGTCTAATGTTTTTTGGATTACAAGGAAAAGAAAGGACAGGAAAGGAAAGGAGCAGGTTTTAGACTTGAAATGGCCATATACAGTTCCCGATCAAGACTTTTAATAATAATCTCTCCCACTTTTTATATTCACCATCTATAAGACAATTTAGTCATGTGTAGGTGGATGAAAATTTAAAAGTTTTTATACCTTCTAAAATGAGCCACAATTGAAATTATATTTAAAGAATCGAGTACCTCTTCCTTTTATTTTATTGGCAAATGCAAGGATTCAGGGCAGAGGGGATAGCTAGAGTAAAAGTCTCAAGGAAAGAAGAAATCCAATGGACTGAGGATTAGCTGCAGAGGCGTAGAATGGTAGGAAGTAAGGAGAAAGGTAAGCAAGGGCCAGACCGTGCAGGGCCTTGTATATCAGACGAACAAATCCAAATTTTAAAAGCAGTCGAAATCATAAGAGGGTTTCAAACAAGGAAGTAACATGATGCGATGTTTGAAAACTTAAAAGACTCGCTGCTATGTGATTTTTGGATTGCAGAAGAGAAGCAGGGCGACTAGTAGAAGTCTACCATAGGAGCTCAGGGAAGAGATACTGACAGCTGACACTAGGCTGGTAGTAGAAGACATGAGAAGCGGATGAATTCAAACACAATGGGTGGCAGCATCAAAAGGAACTTGCTAATTATAGTCTTTTTTTTTAACGTGCTTTTATTGGTGCATTGGAGTCTTACATTGCAATGAATATCTATTTGATGTTAACATACATGCACACAGCTCTTGGTGCCCCCCCGCCTCCCCCCACCCGTATGAAGTACCAAGAATGATGTTGGTATATTTTCACATGTACATGTTATTTATGATAGTAATTCCATTGATTCCCTTCTTTCTTG
>PVJS01000385.1:0-122196 GCA_004027185.1 Glis glis
CACACACACACCTTGGTCTTTTGTTCTGTTTTGCCTCTCTTCATTAGCTCACAGTACTTCATAAGTCAAGGAGTTGACACAGACTGAGCATCCCTGTCTGAAAATCTGAAATGTTCCAAAATCCAAAGCTTTTTTTGAGTTCTCAAAAAGTTAAAGATTTGGGGAACTGGGGTGTAATTCAGTGGTAGGGTGCATGCTTAGCATGCACAAAGCCCTGGGTTTGATCCCCAGCTGGAGGAAAATAGTTAAGGATTTGGGGGGCATTTCAGACTTCAGATTTTCACATTAGGAATGCTCAGTAAAGTCTGCACATATTCCAAATCCAAAAACCCCAGAGACTGAAGCACTTGTGATCCCAAGTATTTCAGAGGCGGGATAGTAAAATATATGAATACACCATCTAACTAATGTGAGTTCTAGATTTCTAATTGCTTATTGTACCCTAAACTTTCCCCAGTATGACTGCTTAATGAAAGATTTGTTGTCAAAACTCTAATGACTACTGAGCATTCCAATTCTAACTGTGTAAGTTGGATTTTTAAAAACTCTTTGGTTAGATTAATATAGTAAATTTTAGCCCTAGCATAAAGAAGTGTGTATATCCATTAACAGGAGGCACTAAATTTATAGTTACAAGTAAGGGGCCAGTTGGGTCATGGTTGGCAGCAGGTCTTGTTGGGGGTTTTCCATTGATTTCATACATCACTGCTCAGACCTTTTGTAGGGTGGACTCCATAAAGATCTTGGTAAAGTACATGCTTAGCATGTATGATCCAGGATTCAATCCCAAGTACAAAAAGAAAAGTCTCAGGTATCTCACGAAGCCCTCTTGAGTACTGTAAAGCTGGCTTCATTTCAAAAAGAAGAAAAATGCCAGCTTCTACTCATACCGTACCTACTCGGCATCAGAACTTTCCCAGGCACTTTCAGTACATTTTCTCATTGAGTGCCCAGGAGGGATCTGCAGCACACACCCATCCCAGTGAACAGAAAGAGAAATGAGCCACAGGTTGATCTCTGCTGGAACTTATGCAGATAATCAGGGCCAGGGGTGCGATAGTGCGAGTCCAAACTGAGCCCATCCCAGCAGTGCAGCCCCTGCCTCCCTGTCTGCACAGACATGGCCTCATTCAGTCCTCACTCCAAGACCAAGACTAGTCCCTTGGGCTGCCCAGCTCTGCAGATAAAGCTGCTCCCCACCCTGCCAGGAGAGCGAAGCAGGGTACTGCCCCAGGAAAGAAGTGAGAAACAAAGGCACGGCTCTAAAAGGTGAGCGGACCCTTTCAGCTGGTATGCAATTCCACAACTGGTATGGAATTGGTCCTAAATAAATGTTCCTTAAGAATGCACTTTGTTGAGAGGCTGAGTTAGGAGGATCCTAGGTTTGCAGCCAGCCTCAGCAACTTAGTGAGGCCCTCAGCAATTTAGTGAGACCCCGTTTCAAAATAAAAAATAGGATTGGGGGTGCAGCTTAGAGCTAGAATTCCCCTGAGTTCAATCCCCAGTAACACACACACACACACACACACACACACACACACACACACACACAGAAAAGAATGTACTTTGTGCCCCATGCCATTGGTAATGTGGAGAAATGCAAGCAATCTGAATGCCTTACCCAGGAGAAGTGGGTAAGTAAAAGGTAGACCATCCCTAACTAGAATGTTGAATAGCCATGACAATAATTATGTAGAATTCACAATAACTTTAAAAAAGTATCCAGCATAATATGAAGTGGAAAATGCATGATATAATGTTATATACACTGTGACTGATTATATCTGCCCCCAGCAAACTAATGCATTACAGAAGTATAAAAATAAAATTATCTCGGAACTCAACGTTACGGGCTTTTCAAATTAGGTAAAAGGATTAATTATATTAAAAGATATGAATAACTGACCATTGGGAGAGGATAAAGCTAGATTTTTATTATCTCATTCTTTATGCCAAACATTGAGTTGGACCTAAGATTTAAATATTAATAATTAAATCACATACAGACTGGAAGAAAACTTGGATACACATTTTATTTTTAATAATTTTCAAGTGTGCCGGGCGTGGTGGCGCACGCTTGTAATCCCAGTACTTTGGGAGGCGGAGACCAGAGGATCCGGGTTGGTGGCCAGCCTCAGTTCTCACATGCGCGCGCTTTCTCTCTCTCTCTCTCTCTCTCTCTCTCTCTTTCTCCCCCCATCTCTCTCTCGCTCTCTCTCCCTGTCTCTCTCTCCCTCTCTACTTAGTGAGGCCCTCCGCAACTTCGTGAGACCTGGTTTCAAAATAAGTATAAAAAAATAGGGCCGGGGGCGTAGCGCAGAGGTAGAATGCCCCTGCGTTCAATCCTCGGTACCGCAAAAAAAATAAATAAATAAAAAAAATAATTTTGGAGTGAAGAAGTTTAAGCTTACAAGAAGTTATAAATGACATCTAAAATTTAAAACAGATTTTTAAAACAAATAACAATAAACAAAGTTTTGGAAACATCAGCACACTGGGAAGAAATATTTGCATCAAATAAGACAAAGGGCTAATTTTCTATATATGCAAAGAGCTCTTACAGATTATTAAGAAAAAAAAATCAGCTCTACCAAAAGTGGGCAAAGGCAATAAGCAAGCATTTCCTACAAAGAGAAGCACTCAGCTTTACTCAGCAGTAACATGCAAAGTTAGATTTTATCCAGTTTTTGCAGGGTCTACAAAAACATTCTTCCATACTGTTGGCAGGAGTTTACGTTGGTGAGGTTTTTGTGGGGAAGTTTCTCAATATCAGAACAAAACAAAAAAGTTGCACATAGCCTTTGACCATTATAATTCCTCCATTTGAATTTTATCCAACAAATTCACTCTCAAAATTATGCAACAATATCTACGTAAAGAACATTGAGGAAATGTTTAACAGAAAGAAACTAAATAACCTAAGTGTCCACAGAGGCTTTGTTAAACTAGTTATTTAATAAGAATAAGGAATGGCTGCATATACTGGAGGGGAGCATTTCCAGAATATGGAAATCAGTGGAAAAGCATGCTGCAGAACACGGTGTGTTGTGATCCCCTTTTGTAGTAAAAGAAAGGGGGGTAGGAATTTTATATTTCACTGGGGTAGATTGCTTACTGTCTTTCATTACACTGTAGTATGTTACATATTAGTTCACATTTCACTATAGTATGTTACATATTAATTTATATTACACTATAGTATGTTACCTAATAGTTAACATTTAGCTTTGGTATGTTACAAATTAGTTTACATTTTGCAGTAGTATGTTACATATTAGCTTACATTTTGCTATAGTGTGTTCCATATTAGTTTATATTTCACTGTAGTATGTTACAAATTAGCTTACATTTTGCTATACGTGTTACATATTAGTTTGCATTTCGTGATAGCATGTTGCATGTTAGCTTATATTTCACTGTGGTATATTAAATATTAGCTTACATTTCTCTTATGTAGAATGTTACATATTTATATCACACTATAGCATGTTACTTATTACATTGTATTTCTGTACATACAGAAATATTTTAGAAAGCTACAAATGGACACTATCTGTGGACTGGATCTGAAGCCAAGAGAGGACATTGTGCTTTCCATGCTCTTGTAAAATTTGACTTTTTAAAACTGCACACATATTAGTTTTATAATTGAAATATAAAAAGATACTAGCAGTGCTTTGCTATAAGTAATGAAAATGTGGGGGATTTTTTTGTTGTTCTTTTTTTTTTTAGCTGTATCATTTCTCCTTTTCTGTATTCCCAGGTTTATTATGTTGAGAGCATATGTTATATTCATATGATATAAAAATAATAAACTTATTTTTAGAGATTTCTGCAGATTAGGAGGAAGGCATGCTATTTATTGACCAGGGAATTCACGTGGTGATCATGGGAAATATAATTGTGTGGAATGCAGTTGGAGACGTTCAGAAGCTCCCCGTTCGGTAGTGCAGTTGCATTTGCATTCCATTATAACAGAGATGGGACAGCTGTCACATCTCTTTAGTGCATCCTTTATTCCAACAAATTCCTTCTTTGTGTCAGCAGAATGTAAATGTATCGTTCTTCTTGGGCTAACTTCACAAAACAATGAGCGCATGATGATGGTATTTTTTTTTCTTTTTAATATCAGGCATCTCAAGAACAAGTTAACACTTGGAGGACCTTTCCACATCAGTTCCCACATGTCAAGTCCTACAGGGCACTCGCTTACATTACATAATATGCAGTTGGTTACAAAGTTGGAGTGTGGGAGATTCATAAGTAGGCCCCACAGTATGCGGGGCACTAGGAGTGACAGCCAATTGTGTGCCTGCCGCCAGCTGTGCCTCCCAAAGAAGAGAGCTGATGGGTGCAGCTCAAGACGCACAATGCAGCTCCGTTGGTAAACAAGATGACCAATCTGGCTTCATTCTCTTGCTTTACAGAAAGCTGCAAGAGACACAGATGTCGACCACCTCAAAGCTGGAGGAAGCGGAACACAAACTTCAGACTCTGCAAACAGGTTTGATGCTCTTCATCCTAGTCAAGTTGATGCGGGGAAGACTGATGGGAGACAGCTTGGTCAGTCTCTGGGCCAGCCAGACCCCCTTTGCCACCTGTTCCCATGGATCCTGCCCACGGGAGCCCACGCTCCAGAGTTCCCTCTTGGAGCCACTGGCTGCTTCACCTGACTCCATTAGTCACCACGTTGAGTTGCTAATGTGGAGGTGGGAGGATCTGCATGCCATTTCCATCCCTTCCACAAGCCATCCTTTCTTCCTGCTCTTTTCTCCAACAAACACGTCTAAATCACCAAACTGTCAAGGACTGACATTTCATTTAGAACAATAATAGGAAAAAAAAAATCTTATTCCTACCCTAAGTGAAGTTAAGAAGAACCTTTAAAACTTAAAAGATACCAAAAAAGGTTATGCTAAAGTTTGCAGTTTCTTTAAACTTTTTTCTTTTTTTTGAAAGGGAAGCAGCACTGTATCTTTAATTTAAATGTGGAAAAGAACATTAGAATACATCATAATTCAAGTTGAAACACAGATGACAGAGAGGGAAAAAATAATCACAACCAATTTAACACACATGAATCATATCCAAAAAATATAAAGACTGAGCTGGGAGTGTAGCTTAGAGATAGAGCACTTGCATAGTGTGTGTGAGGCCCTGGGTGTGATCCTCAGCAGGGAGGGAGGGAGGGAGGGGAAATATATATTTTTAAAGGCCACCTACAAATCCATGAAAATTGAGAAAAGGTCCCATTGAATAATGGGCGATTCTCAGAAGAAATGCAAATGGCTGATACAAGTAAGAAAAAACACTGATAATTTTTACCAGTCAAGGAGATGCAGATTAAATCAGTGAAAGGCTGTTTTGCCCATCAGACTGTCCGAAGTTTTTAAATAATCAATAATACCCAGTTGGTGAGGATATAGGAAAATGGCCACAATCATGGTCCAGATAGAAATGTGAACTGTATCTTGGGAGGCCAACTGCGTGGTATTTATGGAAAGTTTCAGTGCTTAAGCTCTTTACCCAGCAGCTTCACTTCTAAATTGCCTGAAAGCAGAGCTAGTTTTTACTATTATTGCCTGGGTCCTGACACAGAAAGATTTCCATGCCATACCACTAAGGGAAAAGGGCGACTCTCAGAAAATTTTCCCATTGTCCCATTGATGGTGGGGATATATATGTATATTCGCCATGCGTCAGTGGAGATGTATCTGCAGGAAGGTGCCATTGGGCAGTCATGCTAAGGAGCGAACGTCAAGTGTGCTCACACCGACCTCAATGGCGAAGGTCAATTGCTGGGTCACTGAAGTAAGAAATGCAGTAGCACGAGGTGGAGGAGACTGCTGCCTGAATGGCAGAGCAGACTGTCTTACAGCAAGCTTTTATTTTTAAGTAGAAGAAATGCATTCTAAAATAATGCTAAAAAGTAAAACAGTAAATACATAAACCAGCAACATAGTCATTTATTATCATGATGAAGTATCATGCTCTGGACATAAGTACATGTGCTATACTTTTATACAGCTGAAACCTCATGCAGGCATGACTGTGTGTGCAATTGCATGTGGAAATATTTTTAATTGATAAAAGATATTTAAAAGCAGGAAATCAGCCAGGCGTGGTGGCGCACGCTTGTAATCCCAGTACTTTGGGAGGCGGAGACCGGAGGATCCGGGTTCGCGGCCAGCCTCAGCTTGCTCGCTCTCTCTCTCTCTCTCTCTCTCTTCCTGTCTATCTCTCTCTACTTAGTGAGGCTCTCCGCAACTTCGTGAGACCCGGTTTCAAAATAAAGTATAAAAAATAGGGCCAGGGGTGTAGCGCAGAGGTAGAACGCCCTGGATTCAATCCCCGGTACCGCAAAAAAAAAAAAAAAAAAAAAAAGCAGGAAATCTACCCAGTAAACAATTAGTGCCAGTTCTCTTAGGAGGTGCTTGGACTGAGATGAGAGAAATGACAGGATTTTTTGTTCCTTTTTTTGTACTTCGGTCTTCTTTTCCTATTTTGAATGGGAACATATTCCTTATATATTTGTCCTTTTCTACTTTGAAACAATTCATATCTTATATCATGGTTTTCTGTCCTTGCCTTTTAGCCCTGGAAAAAACTCGAACAGAATTATTTGACCTGAAAACCAAATACGATGAAGAAACTACTGCCAAGTAAGTCTGTGCGCGTATCCCCGCCTGTGCAACCCTGACCAGGACCCCTGCCTTTGCCAGGCCGAGAGGCAGTTCTGTAGGTGTTAGAAGGTGCTTGACCTCTGCCCCCAAGGTGTGACAGCAGACACTGGTGCTCACTGGACAGTCCATCCAGCTGAAACTTCTGTATTGTCATGAAGCCTTGCTTGATTCTTTGCCTTTTTCTAAGAAAGTTTAGGGAAAGATTATAAAAGATATGACACATGGACATTTCTTCGTGGTCCTTGGTCTGGGGAAATTGAGTCACCTTTCCCCTGGGCCATTCACTTCACCCAGGGCCCTTTAGGAAGAATCAGCATGTCCCCACACAGGTGTATTCTTGTCACACTTTATGATGCTCTGCGGGTGTGCCTGTGCAGGGACACACGTTGGATGGGCAGTCACGTGAGCCCTACTTCCCACCTGCTTCTTGTCAGGAGGAAGTCAAAGTGACCCGCTCCAAGTACACTTTGTCCCTGACCCTCTGTGCAGCGTGCCAGAAAGGAGGAAATAATACTGCCATAAATCATGAGTCGAAGCAACAGAGACTACTCTTAGCTGTGGCCTCCTCCGCTAGAGTCCAGGCAGGCAGGTCCAGGCTGGAGTTTGAACCACTTACTCCTGTTCTAGAAGGCTCCTGAAGAAACCCTTGGGCCCACCAACAACAGGGTCTCTCAGGCTGCCCCTCTCAAGCAGCAAAGGCCCCTGTTGTGCACGTGTCCCAGGGCATTGGTGAGGTACTTATGAGTAGTACCACCCCCAGGCTCCAACTCTGGTGTGGGCACAGGTGCCCAGCAAACCTCTGCCCCAGCACACCTGCCCTTGGACTTTGAGGTTGCTGCTGCGTCCACTGCCCTCAGGACCTTGTGTGGATGGGCTCTCAGCCCTTCACTCTGGGTTGTCTAGTAGCCCAGGCTTTTGACAAGCCCAGCTACATGGCCCTGGTGGCCAGAGCCAACTTTGCCTATGAACACAAAACTTTTACACAAGGATCAAAATGTCCTGGTCAGTCCCTGTGTCCCTGGCAGACTTGTTGGTAAAACTAAATCCAGCGGGAACTGCCAGGTCATCTGCCCTCCTCTCGCAGTGTGCCAGAATGGGGCTTTACACGGACAGAACAAGCTAGGGCTAAGGTAGGGCAAGGGTTAAAATCTCACTCTGAAGAGTTTCTCTTCCCATCCTAGCAGCAGCACTGTCAAAGAAATGGCTGCTGGAGGGCACACCGGTGCCCACCCTCCCCTCGGGAACCCTCCTCACCCCCGAAGGTGTAACCACAGCAGAAACCACCCCAACTGCCAGGATAAAACTCGGTCACCTTGGCGCTCTGCAGGGTTCCTGTCCCCTTTTCTACCAGTGTGTCATCTCTATTTTTCTATTATTTCTGTTTGGACTTTATTCTACTAAATAGGTCATTTCTCTTGGTAAATCTGATTTTTTTTTTAATTATTTCAATTTGATGCCATTCAGTATTTGTTTTAAATCTCTCCTTTGTAGCATTTGTTTTTCTAAAGTAGTTTGAGCAATAGACCATGTGCTGATTGTGTCTTGATCCATTCACTCTTTTTTTTTTTTTTTTGCGGTACCAGGGATTGAACCCAGGGGCATTCTACCTCCAGGGCTACACCCCAAGCCCTATATTTATTCTTTATTTTGAAACGGGGTCTCACTAAGTTGCAGAGGGCCTCGCTAAGTAGCTGAGGCTGGCCACGAACCCGTATCCTCCGGTCTCAGCCTCCCAAGTACTGGTATTACAAGTGTGCGCCACCACGCCCGGCTTGATCCATTCACTCTTCTCCACATCCTTTTACTTGTTTCTTTATTCCTGTATGGCCGTATATTCAATCATATACTAGTTTTCACTACTCTTATTAATCATGCCTCTTTCTAAAAGGCATAAACCCTTCTTATATATCTATAATTTTATATATCTCTAACCAGAGTTTGATTTATTATGCACTTTAAAAAAAACTTGTGATAGTGTTGGTCAAGATGCAGAGAAAAGGAAACTCTTGTATCTTATTGACAGAAATGTAAATTACTGAAGCCATTATGGAAAATAGCAGGAAGGTCCTCAAGAAACTGAAAATAGAGCTACCATGTCACCTAGCAATCCCACTTCTGGGGATAAACCTAAAGGACTTGAACTCAATATGTCAAAGGGATAGCTGCACCCCCATGTTCACTGCAGCATTATTCACAAGGCCAAGCTACAGAAACAACCTGAATGTCCATCAGTGGATGAATGGAGAAAGAAAATGTGGTGTATATACACTATGGAATACTATTCAGCCTTTAAAAAGGAAGGAAATTCTGTCATTTGCAATAACATGAATGAACCTGGAGGATATTATACTAAGGCAGGCACAAAAAGACAAATACCACATAATCTCACTTATATGTAAAATCTAAGGAAAGTGAACTCAGAATTAGAGTAGAATATTTTTTCTCAGAGATGGGGTACAGCAAGCTGGTCAAAGGGTTGGAAGTTTCAGATATGAAGAATAAGTTTTGAAATATATAATATAGCGGGATGATGATATTCAATAAAAATGTTTGCTATATTTCAAAATATAGTAAATTTCAAACAGCTCACCATAAAAAATGATAAGGAGGGGTTATAGATAGATTAATTCATTTGATTTAATCATTCTTTATCTTATATATATATCAGAACATCACATTGTTCCCCATAAATGTAGACAGTTATGATGTGTCCATTTAAAACAACATCTAAGAAAAAAAATCTTGTGTGCCACCTGCCCTTAAACCTGCTAAATCAGTGGTTTTCAAACTGTGGGTCACAACTGTGAAATCACTTTAGTGAGTGGGAACTAGTTAGTTGGGTAATAAAATAGAATGCAAAACAAACTAATGGAATAGAAACATACTAATAGAAAGTAGCCTGGCATATGGCTCATGGTAAAGTACTGTTTTGTGACACTTCAAAATTGTATGTCTAAATCTAAAAAGTAGAAACATAGTTATTGGATCTCAATGGGAAAGGCCATTCTTGCCAAGTATGGTGGTGCACACCTGTAGTCCCAGTACTTGGGAGGCTGAGACAGGAGGATTGCAGGTTCAAGGACAGCCTCGACAACATAGCAAGACTCTCAGCAACCTAGCAAAACTCTGTTTCAAAAAATAAATAAATAAAATAGGGCTGGGGGTGTAGGTCAGAGGTAGAACTCCCCTGGGTTCAGTCTCTAGTACCCAAAAAAAAAGGGTGGTCTTCCCATACATTGAGGACTCATTTGGGAAGCTGCTCTGAGAGTTATGAAAGCTCCCCTTCCAGAAGCCAATGTCTCCTGTCATGCACTGTGACACAGGGGAGGTTCTGTTAGCCCTGGATGTCCACCTGCTTGGGGAAAAGAAATGCCTGGTAGCGTAATACTCAGAAAAGATAGCAAAGCCTCTACTTGTCACATGATGGCTGGTTACCCACCCATAGTTTAGAGCCATAATTTCTCGTGTTCTAATTGGGCCTTTAGAAAGCCACGTGGGAAACTTGCATCTATGTAATGGGTTTGTTTTTGGAGTCAAGGTCAAAGAAGCAACTGAGAGCAGCATTCCTACTAGAGCAGTGGGTGGGGAGGGGCTTCAATTCTCTTCCACTCACATAGGTTCTCACTCTCTCTAGGTCGGGAATGTACCCAGTGGGGAAGAGACTTGGGGAACAAGGGCCGGGGAGGAAGGGCAGTCTGTCTCCTGTCCCCACCTTCTCCCAGCCATGCTATTGGTCCTGCTGGTGCAGGTGGTGACACATTTTCTCAGCCAGAGCCACCAACTAACAGAAAGCGCTGCAGCCACCGCCAGCCCCTCCCAGCTACCCTGCTCTGGAGGATGGCCTGGGGACACTTCCCAGGGCTGTTCCTTAGCACCTGTAGCTGCCATTTTGATAGTAAGAACACTAAATCTTGGGATGGTCACCTGATAGAACACAGTCACCCAGGGACTCCCAGAGGCAGGACCATGTGGCATCAGAGGGGAAGTGGTATTTATTGGTGTGGACTCAGCAGGAAAAGGTTCTAGCCTGTTTCCATCATGCCAGTGTATGTTAAAGCCAAAAAGATTCTTCCTCCCAAATACAAGTAGATAAAAATTATCATGTTGCTTGATGGAAAAATAGAAGAGAAAATGAATCCACAAGAGTAGGGGATGGGGTTACGGGTTAGAGTGCTCACCTAGCATGCACAAGGCCCTGGGTTCCACCTCTAGCACCACAAAAAAACAAAGTAGGGGGTGTTGGTTTTCTGTCTCGTAAAGGTGCCTTGCCTTTTGGGGCTTTTGTCACTACTGATCACAAGGCTGTGGCCCTCCCAGGCTCATAGTAAGAAACACCCCTGTCTTGCCCAGTGGTGAGCGGGCACAGGATGTGGTGAGCCCGCACACCTGGAACGACTCTCTCAGGCACATGGTGGGCAAGGCTCAGAGACGGTAGGTCTGCTCATTACTTCAGTGGACATTCTTAGACACCTGCTCTGTACCATGTTTTCTGCCAGGTCCTGCAGATCCTGAGCTTCTTACACCTCAGTGGGGAGACAGGCCGTTGCAGTCCAGCGTCATGGTGGCTGGGATCTGGGATTGTGGAAACAAGGCTCTGTAGGATTAGCTAGGTGTCTGGCAGGCAGCACACTCCCATGAGGACACACAGAGGCTGGCCTGTTCCCCCAGGTGCGGGAGGGAGGAGGGAAGCTGGGAAGGGCAGCACCCTGCCGGCTGCCAGTGCTGGCAGGCTGATCCCATGTCTGGCCTTAAGTGGACCCGCAGAGGAATGGGGGGCCTGCACCAGAAGGTGAGGGCCCTTGGGAAGAGCTATGCCTTGGGGAGGGGAAGGGAAAGGGGAGAGCAGAAACCTCACTCTTTACCCTCCTGCTGCCTGGACTTCCCAGGCCAAGCCCATGGAGGGCAGCCAGAGGAAGGAAGGGGAGCGCTCTAGTACCAGGGGAGCACAGGGAGAGAATTGCTGAGGATCCCTTTCCAAACATGGTGATGAAGGACTTGGGACTGGTGTTTGTTTTGTTTTTCCTTCCATTTTGAGATGGTCTCTTGCCGTTGCCCAGGCTGGCCCTGAAGTCCTAGACTCAAGCGAGCCTCCCTCTGCCTCCAGAGTAGCTGATAATACAGACACCCCTGTGCCTGGCTAGGACTTGGGGCTGGAAGATGAGTTCTGGTGAGGTCATAGGAGATTTCTGAATGGCCCAGGCCAGGCTGAGCAATTTGAGGACTGAGGTTTGGAAGGCTGTACCCCCAGGGGCAGGTGGTTTGGTGGGTGAGGTAGGGCTGAACTTATGCTTAGGCTGGGCCAGGCATATTCCAGATCAGAAAGGGACTGGATGCTAACAAAAGGCAGCACAAAGCCAGACACGTACTGTAAATAGTATCTGAGGGAAGTGATCCAC
This sequence comes from Glis glis, assembly GCA_004027185.1. Classification (NCBI taxonomy): domain Eukaryota; kingdom Metazoa; phylum Chordata; class Mammalia; order Rodentia; family Gliridae; genus Glis; species Glis glis. The sequence goes on from PVJS01000385.1 coordinate 12,080, forward strand.
AAAAACTGTAGAGAATGGCCTGAGACTGTAGGGCCATAGCCGCTTTCTTGACATTGGAGGCAAATGTCTAGATATTAGTGATCCCGTATGAAGCACCCCCTCCTCATTCTTCTTCACTCTTATCTTCTGGGAAGGTTCGTCGCTCAGCTATGTACTTCAGATTCAACATACATATATTTCATTTGACCAGATATGTTTTTATTCATGTATACATATAAGCCCCTATGGAACAAATCTTTTCACAAATGACCTCAAGGCATTTCAAAATAATGACTTCTCTCTGTGAAAGGATTTCTCTAATTGTTAGAGAATATAGGGAATCAGGAGGCAGGGCAGAAGATAGGCTTTGGCAACAGGCTTCCCTTGAGCAGTGAGTGCCTGTGCTCCGGCAGGCTCTGCATATGACCTTGGCGAAGCCTCTATGCCTCACTTTTCTCACCTGTGCAATGGGTGTAACATCAGCCCAGTGGCCGGGTGGTTGTGAGGAGTGAGGCAGTGTGTGTGGACAGCCCTTAGCACAGCAAGTGCCAGGGAAGCTGCCCACAGATGCTTGTGCAGGCTCAGCGCATGGTTCTAGAAGCAGCAGGCCTTGGGAAGTGTTCACCCAGATGACATCACTGCCCCAGGAGGTTGGAAGGACACACATCGCCTGTCTGCCTCTGGGGCAACCATCCTGCTCCCCTGTTTTAGAAAGAAGCTGCAGGTCAAGGGCACCAGGGCTGTCCCGAGACCCCCTTGGTGGAGTGCAGTCATCGCCCTGCGTCAACTGGGATAGCACGGGCTGACTGTGACGGGGATGGCGGCAGTAAAGTTTTCCATGTGTAGGCTTGAAGCAAAATGTAATTAGCCTTTATGCGCAGAACAAGGCCCCATTGATGAACACAGCTGGTCTTTGTTTTGTCCTGTCATTGAGAGTGGGAGGTAAAAGTGTTCTTCTTCATGTTTATTAATGCAAGATTCCTTAGACAAATGGCAAGCACAGTTTAATATTTGTTGGAACATAGAGGGGCTTGCCAAAACAGTTGTTGTGTAAGCGGATTGCAGGGTTTCAGATTATAACTGTTTCTGGGTTAAATAAATGAATTATTTCTGCTCGCTCTTTTTTTTTTTCAGTGAAAAATGTTACCTCCTCTTCAGATAATCACCCTGTGTCCGATTCTCCCCATGTCTCTTAGCAAAGGGAAATAGCCCCCTGGTGGACTTTACCTTAGAGTTGACATTTACACAATTCCCTGGGGTGGGCAGGGAGGTGGGCAGGCTTCCTTCAGCAAGCAACAGCCGCCCCGAGAGAGGGCTGGACGGCTCACACTCCCTGTGCCTGTGCCACAGCTGTTAGCTTGCCCTTGGGCTTAGGTCGCCACTGCACACGCCAGGAGGAGCATTGCCCTCCTGGCCAAGTGACTGGGGTTCCAGCACAAGCGCAGGAATTCCCGTTTTTGCTACAGTCCGCAGCCAGCTCTTTGCTCTGTCCCCCAGATCTGGGGAGGACAGGGAACTTCAGTTGAACACATGCTCTCAGCCTCTTACATTCCTCCAAACCCGTGGGCCGGGCCTCCGAGCCTCAATGAAAGAAAAGATTGAATTGCACTGAAATAGTACATTTTTTATAGCTAATGCTAGTTTTAGAAGAAATTGCACCTCCCAAACCTTTCCTGCCAGTAAACTTCATATTTCTTAAGGTTTTTCATGTTGTATTTCTCGCCTCTATGCTTTTGTCAAAGAACAGCATTGTATATACACATACTTTCATAGTGTATTACTAAAGAGATATTTATGAGGAACCTCACTTGGTCCAATTTCAGAGTATTTGCTTTGTATCATGTATGTGATTAGTGTTTATCACAAACTACAGCAGGTCCTGGGAAGGCGAAGACTGCCCCTTCGCTAGCTCAGCATAGGGCTTTATTGAAATCACTTGGGGAGCCCATCCCTACATCACAGGGAGAGGGAGCACAGGACAGAAGATAGGACTAGAGAGATGAGAAAACCAGTGTGGGAAGTGCAGCCAGCATGGTGAGCGCGATGCATAGGCACCTTCACATGGATGGTTCTGGACTATTTCGCATCTGGCCCTCGCATGTCAATGTGTTCACTCTTTGCAGTGGTCACTTAGAGAGCCCAGCTATGCTTACTGCACTGATGAGGAACATCAGGAACACACAGTCAGGCCCTTGCCTTGTCCTTTGGGCTCAAAGTCCAGCAACCTTTGCATACAACCATGGTGGTCTTCACAGTCCCTCTCTGGGGCTGGGGAAGCAGCTCAGTGATAAGAGTGCTTGCCTAGCATGCGCAAGGCTCTGGGTTCCATCCCCAGCACCAAAAAATAATAATAAAATAAAGCCCCTTTCTGGGGATGCCTTGGTAATAGGGCAGCATTACCTGTGCCAGGGCTAACAAGGTGATGGCAGGATTCCCCAAAGGGTTCAGTCTCTTCCCCACCCCCAGATCCCCCATTGCAGATGAATCTCTCCTTTATTTTCTTTATGGTTCCATGGGAAAAACTCCGGAAACTGGGCCAGGTGGAGCCAGGCTGACTAAGCCTGAGAATCACACAACTGCTTTGATCTTCATATTAGACAAACATCGCTTCCCCTGATTGAATTTGAAAAGATCAACTTAAGTGTCTCTCCTGTAATGCAGTCTCTCCCCTGTACCTTTAAGAATGGAACATTTTCTATTTCCTGTCTTTTTGATGACTCATCAGTCAGGGTTGCTGTAATTATCCTGGTCAGATTAATTTCCCTAAAAATAGAGAAGCAGTTACTTTTATGATTTCGAGGGCATGGACTCGAATAAAGAACCTACTGTCCCTGAAATCTTAGCGAAATCACACTTAGAGGGGGGAAATGACGGCTTTTTCCCCCAGTCTTATCTCCACAAGAGTTTGCACATTTGGTAGAATCCCTGGGATTTTCCATCCTTGTACAAGTATTTTGCTTCACAGCTAAAATTGAATGCCTGGGTGAGCCCTAAAGGGCCCTTCTGGGCTTTTGCATCCACCATGGCTGTTTTATCCTGCTCTGAACAGGACAGCCCTGATCCAGCATTCTCTCCAGGCCAGAAAGAAGCGGTTGGCTTCCTAGGTCCTAATCCAGGAAGAAATTCCTCTGAGTGCCAAGGATGCTCCACCTGCGCTGTGGACTCCAGGCAGGTCTGGAAATTACAAAGACACAGTGAGGATCAGCCAACTTTACTCCTCCCTGCAACCAAGCTTCACTAGGCTTTAAAGGGGAGGGACATGTCAGGCACTGGGACCACTGGGCAAGGGAGTGGGAAAGGTTGCAGATGTAACATGCAAACACAGGCTTACAAGCTGCACAAAACACATACGCTGTGTGTGTGTGTGTGTGTGTGTAAACATGTTTGTAGGCCAGGTGTGGTGGCACACACCTATAATCCCAGTACTTGGGAGGCTGGGACCAGAGGATCGCAGGCTCACGACCAGCTTCAGCAACTTAGCAAGACCCTGTTTCAAAATTTAAAAAAAGAAATAGGGCTGGGGGTGTAGCTCAGAGGTAGAATGCCCCTGAGAATGCCCCTGAGTTTACCCCAGTACCAAAAAAAAGTTTGTAAGTATAATAAAACAATCATACTTACCCAGCGTCCTTTGAGAGGTTCCATAGTAGAAGCCAGTATTCATACATAGTCACCTGGGTCTGTTCTCAAACTCCTAGGCTCAAAGAATCCTCCTGCCTCAACCTCCTGAGTGCTAGAATAACAGGTGTGTGCCACCATGTACCGCCTACATGCTTTTATAAATATTTTACCTTTATCAGAGACCCTTAAAGTTTTTCTGATTCACTGCCAACGTAGATCTTGGAGGAACTCAGTTTAAAGCCAAAGGAAATTGGCACAGGGACTGTTGAGGGGGAACTGTCAGTTTTTAGAAGAAGGTGACCTCTGGTAACCTGTATAATGAGCTATAAGACACACACCTTCCCACTGCCCAGTCGTGGAGACAGAGGAAGATAGTAGGTGCACACCTACAACGCACTATGTTATCCAGTTGCGGCTGAAAGCTGCCTCAGAGGTCCCTTCTTGTGTTCTCTGTGTACCACGTGCTTAGTATGTGTGCTGGGTGTCGTCAGTATACACAGAAGACTCCTGCAGAATCAATAAATCAGCCTGAGCCTTCACCGGGACAACCCGCAGGTCAGGGCCCAACAGAGCTGCGGGACAACCCGCAGGTCAGGGCCCAACAGGCTGCAGGCCACAGTGCTTGGCCTGCAGCCTGACCAGCAAGGACATTTGCTCTCTGGCCCAGCTTCTAAGAAGAAAGCAGGTGCCATCGGGGCCTAGAGTGTTTCAAGATGGAAGAATGAGGATTGAGGACTCAAACGTTCTGGCCACACTGGCCAGGCGTGGTGACTCAGTACTCTTTGCTCCAGAAGTAGCAGAGGAGAAAGTGACTTTGTCTCACACTGTCCCAGTCCCAAGGGCCCTCGTGGAGGGACGGGAAAGCTGGCGGAAGTGAGAAACATCCTTCCCATGGAATACTGGTCCCCAAAGAAGCGAGATGAAGTCCTGTTGTATGGTGTTCATTGTTTTTATTTGCAAAAATCATACATGTTTATTATGCAAAATTTAGAGAGTTCAAAAAATATTTTTAAAACAAAACAAATTGTCACTCGTAATCCCACAGCAGCGGTGATTGTTGTTAACATCATGGCATATTTCCCTGTAGTCTTTATATCATGCTTTACTTTTTCTTCAGCTTTTTTTTTTTTTTTTGGTACTAGGTGTTGAACCCAGGGGCATTCTACCTCTGAGCTATACCCCCAGCCCTATTTTTTATTTTTTATTTTAAGACAGGGTCTCACTAAGTTGCAGAGAGCCTCACTAAGTTGCTGAGGTTGTCCTTGAAACTATGATCCTCTTGTCTCAGCCTCCCAAGTACTAGAATTACAGGTATATGCTACTACACCCAGCGCTTTACTTTTTCTTTAATTTTTTTCTTTTTTTAACCAGTGGCATCAGACTGATGGACAGCTTTGCTGTCCAGGTTGTTTTTGGTTTCTGGGTTTTGTTTTTGTTTTTCTTGACAGGTTGTAAATATGTCTTCTGTGTCATTAGATATTCTTTGGGAACATGATGAGTGCCGCACAACCTCCCACCAAACGGGGGCGCCCTTCATTAGTTACCCAGGTGTTCCCTGTTGTGTGGGAGCCTGGTCTATGACACCAAGAAGCTTTGTACTTGCTCTGTCTTTTTTTTTTTTTTTTTTTTTTTGGCGGTACTGGGGATTGAACCCAGAGGCATTCTACCTCCAAGCTACACCCCCAACCCTATTTTTTATTCTTTAATTTGAAACAGAGTCTCACTAAGTTGCAGAGGGCCTCACTAAGTAGCTGAGGCTGGCCGCGAACCCGGATCCTCTAATCTCAGCCTCCCAAGTACTGGGATTACAAGCCTGCGCCACCACGCCCGGCTTGCTCGGTCTTTTTATGTCTTTATATCCTGCCAGTGGCTGTGGCATTGAGGTGGATTCTCTGTGCTATCATCAGACGAAAATGTGGAAGCCCAGAACTCTCCAACAGCCCACAGCTGCCGTGCAACATTTGCAGACGCTTCTGGTAAAAGTCAGTAGGTGGTGGATGGTGCCCATGGCCTGGCATCATGAGACCCTGGTTCAGGTCCCAGCTGTGTCACCAGGAGTGTCCCAACAGAGACTCCTCCCTGGACAGAGCAGTATCCCCATTAGTAAAATGAGATTGACCTGGTTCACAAGCAGGATGGAAGAGCAGCCCCCTTCTCAACCTCTTGCACTTGGTCACCCAGTTACCTCCCAGAGTCCCAGATACTGTCTCCCCACAGGGCCTGTTTATGAAATGGCCTCCGAGGAAGGCCCTGCCCAGGGTGTAAGGGGACAGTGTGAGCCGGGGTCACATAGCCCTTCTTCCTGCCTCCCTGAGTTGAGTGACCTCTGGCAGGGCACTCAGTTTCCTCTCTCAGGCCTCAGGCTCCTCAGAAGATGACCGATGCCACACCAAGGGCCAGGCCCAGGATCTGCACACACCTCAAACAACAGTGTCTGCCATGGTCTGCAAGGCCCCTGGTGCCACTTGGCACTTTTAGAAAATGCTGGTTGCCTTCCCCCTGCCTTCCCACTCCAGGGAAGTCCCCGCTTTCCACCTTCAGCCTGTGCATCAGAGTCTGGTTAGCGTGCTGCTAGGTGGGCTGCCTTGAGTCGCATCACCTTCCTGTGGGACTCAGAATTTTGAAATTATAATTAGTTGCCATTTAGGTGCTGCTAATATAGTGGCCACAAGTTCCAAGTTCAGACCATTGCAGAGTTGCTCATGCCTTAATAAATATGTCCCTCAAAATCAGCTCTGGAGGTAAAGAAACCTATAGGGACTGTCTTTTAACATAAATGCCACATTTTCTTTTCTTTTTTTTTTTTTTTTTTTGGTGATGGTACTAGGGATTAAATCCATAGGTGTTCTGCCTCTGAGCTACGCCCCAGCCCTATTTTATTTTTTATTTTGAAACAGGGTCTCACTGAATTGCTGAAGCTAGTCTCAAACCTGCAATCCTCCTGTCTCAGCCTCCCCAGGACTGCAATTATAGGCAAGTATCACCATGCCCTGCCACATTTTCAAAGTGAGAACAAGCTTTTCGGCGTGTGGTCCCCTCCCAGCTGACCATGACACCGCAGTGGCAGCCACATGTGGGAAGGACCCTCTACGGCCCAGGAAAGGTCTGACTCCATCTGACTAGGAGAGTTCAGGGCTCTCTGGGCTGGTGTATAACAAATAAAGAGAGGTGCCAAGCAGCCGGGCACCCAGCAAGGATGTCTAGGGCCCTCTTCCTGGGGTATCATTTCAAAAACTTTTTGGAACCAACCTTAAGAATGAAAAGTTTCCTACAGGAAAGCAAAAGCAAGCCAGATAATTGAACTCATTGATTTCCTTCACGGCTTGTTTGCCCTTCCATTCTCTTCCTGAGGTGCTGTTTGTTGAGGAATGTCTCCAATTGCCAGAAAGACAGTGGGGTGTCTCATATTTCCCCGCCAGCCCTCCTTTCAGCCAGAGCCGAGTTCGGAAGCAGCCTGCAGTATGAATTTTTAATGCACAACTTTATGGCACCACTCTTGCAGCCCAGCTGCATTGCTCTCCTGAGCCCACAGATTTAATGCTCCGCTGAACAGAGCGAGGGCTGGGGGCATTCACCATCAGTGAGAATTAACCCCCAAACCTCCGTGCCTGTGCCCTCTCATTTCCTGCAAGGTAACCCTAAGGAGCTGGGAGGAAAAAAATTAAAGTTATGTAGTGTTTGGAAGGTTCTCAAAATAGCCTGGAGCACCAGAATAGAGCATATTCTTGAAATTTTATTGGATGGCATATATTTTTACCTTTTCGCTTATTTTTTGAAAGTGTGACTATTTTACTTTGATGCATTTCGGTGATCTTTCCACCCTTAAAAAAGCTTTACAATTTGTAAGATTTGTGGAATATATAGATGACTGGGCGCTTTCCAGTTTCCATAGAAAGCCCAAATGTAATTAGGAGTCCAGAATTTGTCGTTGACAATAGAAAAGGGACCAGTTGTGTTAAGTGGCTAATTCTGTTCATGGACATATGGCTGATTGTTATTTTCTTTGGATAGCTTTCTATATTTTTTAAGGTTTCAAAATTAAGAAAGGAAAAGTTGTATATAAAAATTGCTTGAGCTTAAATAACTTAGAGAAGAACAGAGTCTTCAACAAGCTGTAGAATAAACGGCTAAATATATAGAAAATAATAGAATCAGAGCTGAGCCCTATGCAAATTAAAGCCTAGGTATTTTAAATATTTAAATGTAAAAAAATAAAAACACTAGGAGAAATTTTAGGTGTTTTTTATATAGTGTAGGGATGGAAAAGGTCTTTTTAAGCATGATGCCAAAAGTAGAAATCACAAAGGGAAATTCAAAGCTTTCTGGAGATGGAAGGAAGGAGGGAGAGATAGATGGATGGGCAAAAAGTTTACAATATATGTGACATATATATATATATATATATATGTCACATATATGTGTGTGTGTGTGTGTGTGTGTGTGTGTGTGTGTGTGTGTATATATATATCCCTTACAAAGCAATAAGAAACAGTTTAATACTCCAGCAGAGAAAGCTCTGTATTTTCAATTCCTTTCTAGACACTTCTACCATAGGCATCCCAAACTCAGGTTAACTCACTGTGTTCTGGGACTTCCCTCTTCCCTGCACTCTGCTTCCCTTCTGCTGTTTTTGCATGCATGTTTGTTTCGTTGGTTTTTTGTTTTGTTTTGTTTTTTCCTCTCTCTGGACGTACATGATCTTCCTTCATTCCAGAAGCTGAGAGTCCTTCTGGACTCCTCTGTTATCCTTGCTCTCTGGTTAGTTCTACCTCCATAAGACCTTCTGCATTCCTCACTTCTTTATTTCCACTCTCACAGCCATAATTTTGGCTCTTTTTCATATCTTGGTCTCACTTCATCAGTACCCTACCAATTTGTATCTCTGCTGCCAGTTTCTCCCTGGACAAAAACATCTTCCAAGGACCTGCTAAAAGTGTCTTTCTAAAATGTAAATCTGATCCTGTTCCAATCTGCCCTGCCCAAGATCCTTCTGTGGCTCGCCCTCTTGCCTTCAAGGAGAAGTACCAAACCATATCATGGTGCACAGAGCGGCGCTTCTCGGAGCAGCTCCGCCTTCATGGCCCCATCTAAACCAAAGCCAACTCCCCCCACGGAATGCCAGGCCTTCCCAACCCATGTGTTCTTACAGCCCGGGGCACCCTTCATGGGCATGCCCCTGCCTCCCCTCTCCCACGCCTGCCACACATACCTGCATGAACCTCCCTGCAATGGTCTCCCCCATGCCAAGGGCTCTTAACATGGGATCCATGGAAAGGATTCAGGTTGTTCTTGAATTTGGACCCAGAAAAAAGTACATCTTTATTTTCACTAACATCCAGCTGTAAAGTAGCATTTTCTTTCCATTGCAAAGGAAGTCAGCAAACCAGGGTAATTGCAGACCTGGGACCTTTCTGCATGTGGAAATCACAGATATTTTCATATCATATTATAATCATCACAAGTACCACAAATGCCGCTTATGTCCATCATTACTTCAAAATGTCAGTGGTTCTTAGACCTACCACTAGATTTGTTATTTAGTGCATCAGTAAAGGACAATAGTTACAATAACATAAATTTGGGTTTTTTAATATTGTAATAACTGGACTTTGAAGTGATTCCTTTCCTTAGAAAATGTATATATTTAAAACATTCCCAGAGAAGGTCTGTATTCTTCACTAGACTTCAGAGGGAGTCATGGCACAAGAAGGATTCGGCATCTGTATTAGATTGCCCGTATGTTGGGGGCTACGACTGGATCCTTGTCAGTCTGCCCTGCTGCTGTATGTGGTGCCTACCACGTGACAGTGTCACCCAGCAGGCCTCCTCGTAGAATCATTCACTTGCATCGCAGTTTCTCCTTTCTCTTTAGCTTAGAGTCACCAAGCTTAAAAAATCACTTTTGACCATCTTCTTAAATGTGTCTCTCAGTCAGTGTGGTGGTACATGCCTGTAATCCCAGTATTTGGGAGACAAAGACAGGAGGATGGCAGGTTCAAGGCCAGCCTCAGCAATTTAGCAAGACCCTTTTTCAAAATATAAGTAAATAAATAAAAAGGGCTGGGGATGTAGCTCAGAGGTGGAATGACTCTGGGTTCAATCCCCATTACCAAAAAAAAAGTGTCTGTCTTTCAAGCAAATTGTACTTTTGTGTGGTATTTTTAGTTAAATACACCTCCATCCCTGACCCAGAGAGAGTGCAGCATGCAGAGGCCCGGTTCTACCTTCTTTTGAACAGCAGCCACTCAGGCGTGCTGTGCCACCTCTCCTGGCCGGGTGTCTTGTCTGCAGTAGTGTCTGCCTCCCCATGGGCTCCTAGAGTTAGCAGGAGTCACGTGCACCACGGCCACCATGCCAAGGCACAGTCAACATCAGCCATCATCGTCCTTATCCGTATCTCAGACACACTCTAGTCTGGATCCTGTTTGGAAGGCAGCAGCCACCATGAGTGCTAGGTGGACTTCTGTCAGAAGTGTGATTTACCATTGAAGTATTAGCCATCTGTGAGGTAATAGATAAAGATCTGAAATATGAGTTTGGTCATTGCATAAATGGCCTGTTTTTGAGAACACACAGGTTTGTACATATTTTGGATCACAGGAGAGCCTGCATTGTGGTTCTCTTGACATGACTTGACATTATTTCATGCAGTTTTTAGAACACCTGCTCATCTTCTAGCTTGCCATTGTGATGATAAAACTTTATTTTCCTCTCTTGAAGAATTAGAGCTTAGGTGACCATGCTTGATTTCCAGGCATTTTGGTGATTTCCAGGTTTTCTTCATGAATTTTAGAAAATATAATTCCTGAAAACTTCAGAAAGAGAGATTACTTGGAGCAGAGATGTTTCCAGCTCCTGCTCGCATTGCCCCCCTGAGGGATGATCCCCTTCAGGACCCCAGCAGTAAAGGCTGGGGTTCCTTCCCTACACACCCCGCATTGCACAGGTGTAATCCCAGAGCCTGCTCTAGTCTGGGTTTTCCAAAAAGCACTGGGTCTGGGAAACATGGCTTGAATCCGACCCCAGGTGCCAAATCCAGAAGATGAGGCTGGCCTACAGCAGCTTCTGCCTTCCCTCCCATGCTGGGTGCAACCTCACTGCTGCTTGACTTTTTATGGATTTGTTAGCACAAAGCTCAACATCTCCTATCTGCTTATTTACTGTGCATTTTCTTGTATCCTTTGAACATGAGTACAATGGAAACTACACAGTAATTCTACTGTATTCTGGATTTTTAGCTACTTGCTCACATTTATCATCACTTTTACCTGGTGGTTGCTTTTCTTCTCACTTGAGTTTTAGTGGTTTTTACTCTCCAGAAGAATTATACACGGTCAGTCCTTTGTGTCCATGTTGAATCCATGAGTTCAACCAACTATGGATCAAAAATATCGGGGGGGGGCGGATTATGTCTATACTGAAGATATAGACTTTCTTTTTTATTATTGTTCCCTAAAAAATACAGTATAGTAACTATTTACCTGGCATTTACATTGTATCAGGTATTGTAAGCTATCTAAAGATGTTTTAAAGTCTACAGTGTAGGTTCTGTGCAAATATTACCCAATTGTATATAAAGCACTTGCCTCTGCAGATTTTGGTATCTGCCAGGGATATTGGAACCAATCTTCCATAGATACCAAGAGACCACAGTATCTATAAGTAAGATAGGTCTCACTGACTTTGTCGTTAATTGTTTCTAATATAATTTCAGTGATGGTCTTTCCTTCCCAATCCATTTTCTTATTTTTTATGATTTATTATATCTTCAAATTGTCTGGAGTTTATGATAGCATATAGGGTAATTTATGTGTCTGTTTATCATTCTTCATATTAATACTGTTTGCCCAATAATATTGATGATTCCTTCTTCCAGTATTTCACATCTGACAAATTAGACATAAATAATCACATATATCTCTGATTTCTCTCTGTAATTTCAGTCCATCAATCTACTTTTTCATTCTTGTAAGTACTATATGATTTTGATAACATCATTTTGTTTTCTATTTTCATATCATGTACAACTAGTTTATGGTTATTTTTGTTGGTTTTAAAAAAGGCTTTAGTATTTTGCTCACCTTATTTTTCTGTGCTCATCTTGTTATTTTACCAAGGTTTATAAATTAACTTGGGAGATAAATTTATCCTTATTTATATTTAATGCAACTGCAAATAAGAAATGTCATCATTAGCTTTCTTTGCCACCAGCACTTTGTAATTTGATTTTCTATAGACAGAATTTATACCATGTTATTTTAATTCCCACATGTTTAATATTTATATCCCTATTGTAGATGAGATAGATCATTTATTTCGTTTTCCAGATATTTATGACTAGTATATGAAAGTTTATTGTTTTCTTGTCTTTACCAAAAAACAGGGGCTTAACTGAACCAGCTCTCTCTGCCAGTTTGCTAAAGTGAATCCTTGGGTTTTGTGAACATATGACCATATTACCCACAGGTAGTGACTTTGTACACTTCTATGACAGCCATAACATTGGGTCCTCTTCTTCCATCCTGTTTTTAAATAGAGTGTCTGTTCTTTCTCTATGAAAAATAATGGCGGCTCTTGGTTTTAAGTGAGTATCCTTTTTCCTATTCTTAATGCTCCAGGGATAACCCCTGTCCCCGATAAATTCAGCTGTGACCTGGCTTTTAGATTCCAGGCGATTGGAATCCCTCAACTGTTAATTCTCGTAAGGGGTAGTAAGTTTTCTAATAGAATTTCACTTCTGTATATTGCACTTACTCCGTTTTTATTTTACATATTTTATAGATGTTCGTGTGTGTGTGTGTGTGTGTGTGTGTGTGTGTGTGCATACTAGGGATTGAACCCAGAGGTGTTCTATCCCAAACTACAGTCCCAGCCCTTTTTATTTTTGAACAAGGGTATCGCTAAGTTACCATTCACTGGCCTCAAACCTACGATCCTCCTGTCTCAGCCTCCCAAATACTGGGATTGTGGGCATGCACAACTGCGCCTGGTTTGCCTTATTACTAAGACAAGTTCAAGCTGATGTTTTTGTTATTTACTGAGCCTTTCAGCATTACTTATTTCTCCTTAATGCTTTATTGTGCTACATATAGTACCAGGTAACACGGCTTAGAACCTGACCTTCACTAGCTGTTTTTTAAAAATTTGATCAGTCTTTGCCGTTTTACTGCAAGTATCTGCCTGCTATGTTTTGTTAGATTTATATTTTCTTCAAATATAAATTTTTATATTTTTATAGTATTTTATTTTTATGGGTGAATTTGCCCTGATTATATTTACTGATATAACTTTTCTCTCTCTCTCTCTTTTGTGTGTGTGTGTGTGATGTACTGAGGACTAAAGCAGAGGCATTCTACCTCCAAACTACACCCCAGTCCTTTTTATGTTTTTGTTTTGAAACAAGGTCTCACTAGGTTGCTGAGAGTCTCACTACATTACTGAGACTGTATTCAAACCTGTGATCCTTCTGTCTCAGCCTCCCAAGTATTGGGATTACAGGCATGAGCCACCACACCTGGCAAACTTTTCTCTTAACTTACTTTTTTTTATTGTTGATTCTTGTTTTCTAAATCACTATATCTCTGTCATAAACTTTCTGGTCTATTTAAGGAAGATTTAGTGAATTAATTGTCACATGTCTGGAGTCTTCTCATCAGCCCAGCAATGAGTCTCATCTTTATTACTGAAAATCGCTATCAGGTGCAGAACCATTGAGCCCTTCTGAAACCTCTTAAAAAGCTATCTATGTCACTTTTCCTACCATACTGTAGTGTCATTACATCACATGTCTAGCACAGCAGCAAATTATACCTCATTACACTAACCTTCCCTCAGCAGTGAGACCCAGTCTCTTCTAGAATACTCTGGAACTTACGAATTCCTGCTAATTAATTCTTTAGAGATACTTGGATTTTCCAGTGATTTTTCTACTGCCTTCCAAAAGCATGTACTGTTTGGCAGTATTATCCACTAGTGATAAGAATCCTTGATTCCCTAGCATATGGCAAATATTTTTCACAAACTTGAATTTTGCCAGGTAGATCCCAGGAGGAGAGACCACCTACACAGACAGAACTACTCTTATCATCATGTTGTTTTAAAGAATCTTGCCTCCTTTTTCATTTTTACTACATTCAGGAATTTATCAACTGGATACCCAGGGTCCTGCTGTAAGTTAACCCTGGGAAGCACTGTCGTTTGAAACATGACTGAATCCAATTTCCCATCCAGAATTACAACAACTTTCCAATGATGAAAAGCATAGGCTGTTGGGCCAGTTGACATTTGTGTCTTCCTGATGGAGAGATCATGTCAACTGAAGTTATCCAGCCATGAACATAGGAAGGAGGGTTCGACCATTCAGGAAGAATCTCTTCCAAAATGAATTCTGTAACAAAACCCAGGAAGGTTGTTCAGTTTTGTCTTTTTACTTGAAATTTTTTTCACACCCACCTCCACAAAGTATTTGAAGTGGCTTTAAGACAAGATACAGAATCAATAAGGCTCTTAGAGTGGAGTCAGGGTGGAACTCAGTGGGGAAGATAACTTTTAAGGCTTGGATTTGAATAAAAAGCTCAACTATTCAATAACCTGATATGTCCAAGACATTTCCCTCCATAGGATTTTTTTTAAGAGCTCAGTATTTCTACGATGCTCTGATACACTGTTTGCTTGACTACGAGGGAAAACTTTATGTTGCAATTAACCTTTCTATTTTTTCCCCCACATCTAAGTATTGTGAACTTCCTTTGTGGTATTTTAGTGATTAGACAGGATGGAGAGCATTCTCAAAGATGTGAGGCCAAATCCGATGAGGTCAGAATGAAGGGAAGGGACGGTCTCTGTGGGGCCAGCAAGTCTAGCCCCATCTGAACTGTTTGTCTGAAACTTCACAAGTAGAATAGGAACCGCTGAATTATTCATTTTCGAGTTGCCCTAAAAAAGGCACTTATACTGCCAAAATGCCAGCGAGGGAAGGATGCTGGCTTTCCTACCAAGGTCCCGCTGCCTCTATGGCCCACTCTTAGAGCTTCACCTCCTAGCCCATGAGCCAAGGAAGCTCCTGGCTAGCTTAAGTGCGGCCAATTAAGCAGGGAGGGACTGTGGGCAAACAGTGAGTGACTCTGAAGCCACAGGTAAGCTGAGCATTTAATTTGTGGGAGGAAGACCAGGTAGAAGGAGGTTTGGAAGGAACTGTGGCATCAGAAGGCCCCAGGGGGACCAGCCTGAGCTGGGGAGATGGACCCAGGAAGCTCACTTAGGCTTGGCCTTAGAATTGGGGACTGGGAGGGGGAAGCTGAGAGTAATAACTAGTACACAACTGGAAGTCTTTTTTTATTCTTAGTTTTAGCTTCTTCCACCAAGCCTTTTCTTAACAGTTCCTGCCGAGTAAGTAGTACTTACGGGAGAAAGGGGGTAATTAGAGGCCCTTGCATTTGGGGGTAAAAGCAGGGTTTACCACAGACTAGCCACTCCCCGTGCCCTTGAGCCTTTAGTCACTGCTCTGCCCTGGACCTCAGTTTCCTCACCTGTCTGTGTAGGTCAGTGGCACCTCCTCTGTGCAGTGCAGGGGACAGGTGAGAACAGAGGCCCGTGACAGCAGCCAGCAGCTTGGTTGGCACCTCTGTGAGCCACAGTTAGGTGCTCACAGGTTAAGGAAACCGGGAAAGGGGATTGAAATCTGACAGGATCTGACAGGCAGCTGTGATGGACAGGAGAGTGTCTGCATCGGGCACATAGCACCCCAGCTGCTGAGAAGGTTTGCCAAAACGAGAGAGTTGTACATAAATATGTGAAGTAGACTTTAAAACAATGTTGACATGTGACAGACCCTCAGCCCCGCCAGAGCATCTTTTTGAAATCTAAATTAAAGAAGCAGCAACCTCGTCTCCTGTCCTACAGGTATTGCCTGAGTCCTCAGACCATCTGGGCAAGTCCCAAGGCCAGGAGACCATTGCCTATGTCTTTGTACTTGCTCTGTAACCAAGTCAGAAACTTTTTTTAAAAGCCCAGTGCAGTGGCACATACCTGTAATCCCAGTACTTGAGAGGCTGAGACAGGAGGATCATGGGTTTGAGGCCAGCATCAGCAACTTAGTGAGCCCCTGTTTCAAAATAAAAAGGGAGGGGATGTAGCTCAATAGTAGAGCATCCTTGGGTTTGGTCCCTAGTACAAAAAAAAAAGAATATGTGTATGTGTTTCTGTGGTTCACAAAGCCCTTTCTTGTCCCATTCATGTTGTCATCTTATCCTCATGCCACTTTCTTCAGGGAAGTGACATTCTCCTGTACAGGTGACTGTCTAGTGCAAAGATCTGCCCCAGGTCAAACAACCGAAAGGCAGTAGAGGAGAATTCAAACCCTCTTGCTCTGCCAGTCACACTCTTTGGCTCTCTAGACCACGGTCTTCCTAATCACATTCCATAACTCCAGCACTTGATTTAAGAAAAGGATTTCCACATCCAGCCTGCTTCCTGTTACTTTCGGCAGAGCAGAGTGGCCCACTGCTTGTGTTAGGACGCCGGAGAAATGGCAAGAAGCATCCAAAGACGCATCCGGATGCCTATCCCCAGAGGCCTTGGATGGTCTCAGGAGCAGAAACAGAATGAATTATGCAGTGTCGTAACCTAATTCTCAGACTGCAGCTGTTCATTGTCCCCTGCCTGCAGATGAGTGAAGCCTGAGTGACAGTCACAGATTGTTTTTGACCACACTGAGGGCCATTCTCTGGGGAGTGGCCAGCCTGTCTGAGCTGTCCTTTTGGTTTGGCACTGGTGGACAGTTAACACTGTGTGGGCTGTCCCTCGACTGTCAGCTAGACTCAGATTGAACTACCAGTGGATTTTTTTTTAAATCCTTTAATGTCAACAGGTCAACTAAATATTGGGGCAAAAAGGGTAGTTTTCTTCCCATTTGAGATTGAAAAGATAAGGCTTAACTAAAATTGTTTTTTTAATTGTTAATGTTATATCCTTCTACTACATCCTGGTCCAAAAAAGGACAAGTTGTGGTTAATGTCTGAGCAGGCAGACATTGGAAATGAAACTTCAACGTGGTTTCATTTCCAACAAAAATGAGAACCATCTTTTCCAGGAGGTTATCCCTACAGTCAAGCTCTGCAACCATCTCCCTCCCTGGGCCCCTGCCTGGGGAGCAGAGGGGCCGCTCCAAAGTGCCACCTGTAGCCTGGGGCCTCCCCTTCCCCCACCCCATACCTGCCAAAGCACAGCTGGCTAGACCTGGGGTGGACAGGGAAAGATGGGGCTAGTCTACAAATGAAGGCAGTCAGGAAACCTCTCCCCAAACATTTCTCACCCCATCCCCACTGCTGTGGGGAGCTCGCAGTCCCGTGGACCAAGGAAGCCTAACACTGAGTCCAAGGCTAATGTTGTCTTTCAAAAACTATGAAAAGTGTACCATTTCCCTTGTGCAGAAATGGCTTATAGAATTTTTCCTTAAAAATCATATGTACAGTTTGGGAAAATATCCCTACACTTTTTCCTTTTTAAAATACCAGTCAATGAATTGTTGCCTGCCAGGAGCAGAGTACACTTCAGGTAGCACTGATTATTTTGCATGGTAGTTAATGATTTGCATATGTAGTCAGCTAGTATTTAGTAAGCGCTTACTGTGGTCTCTGGAATTACAGTGGTGAATAATTAAATAATCAATATGTGAACAAGACACTTTCAGACAGGAATAAGTGCAATAAAAACCAAACAGGTGGAGAGTGGGGCTGTGGGAGGCCTTTCAGAGGAGGACCACTAGGGCTGAGACCATGGTGTGACAGAGGTCACTCATGGAGATCCAGGCTACAAAGGCCTGAACTTGGGGACAGGCATGGTGTTTTCAGGAACAGAGCAGGACTAAAGAAGAGTGTTAGTTGATTGAGTTACAGAAAAATATATACATGGGGTGGGTGTTACTAGTAGATTGTTAAAAACAACAGAAAGAAAAAAAAAGCCGGCAAAAAATGAAGAATCAACCCTGCACAATGGCCCTGATGAGGAAGCAGTTCTACACTCAGGTTCCTTTGTTTAGGAGACAAGATACTGTCTGAAAATGGAAAATAGCCTTGCAAAAAGAGCTAAGGTATTCATAGGCGGTGGTTCCCAAGCCATCCATTCACTGTCTGCACCCTGAGGGGCCTGACCTGCAGAGGCTGAAAGGGTCCTGGCCCAGGAGACATCGAGAGAGGAGGGCAGAGAAGAACCTCTTGGGCCCACCTCCACTCTCCATCTAAGGCTGACTGAGGGATGGAGGGCCGGACATGCAGCACAGGGAAAGGTCCACAAGTCCCTGTGAAGCATGTGGTGGTGAGCAGACCTCCCACAGTGCAGATGGCCCTGCGGGCAGCAGAATAAGAGATCACGAGGGGGACCGGACCTGCCAGCCACTGCGTTCAGACCACACAGGTGGGGCACTCATCTAGGTGTGCCCAGGGTAATGTCACCTGATCTCCCGTAGCTCCCTTTGTCTGCAGAGAGGACACACTTTAAAAATGTTTTTCTATGACTTCACCCAACCAAGATAAGACAAAAGGAACTAAAGGCCAATCTTGTATATAAATATTTATGAAAAATAAATAAATAAAATATTAGCAAATAGAACTCAGGAGCTCATTAAATGCATAATACACCACAACCAAGTGGGGGCAAGTGACTGCCAGTATAATTTACCATTTTAGCAGGTCAGAGGAGAAAATCCATTTCATTAGCTCCATAAATGCTTAAAAGGTACTTAATGAAATCGATATCCATCTTTTATTAAAAAGTCATAATAAAATAGGAACAGTCGGATGTTTCATTAACAAAATAAAAACATATGAGGCCCAAAATCCTCAACATGGTGAATGGTGCAGTACCCCATGCGTTGCCCTTAAAGTTGGGCCCCGACAAGGATCCCAACTGTTGTCCTCATGCCTGTCGTCATTCTGGAAGCACGAGCTGGTGCGATCTTCCAAGAGAAAGAAATGAGAGGTGTTAGTAGGGGACAAGAAGATTCCGTGCTGACATTAGGTGCAGATGAGGACAGATGCCAGGAAAACCCTCAGGAGCGACTGAGCATCTGTTACAGAGTTGAACAGACTCCCACCCTCTGTGGTACCTCACTCTGCCCTGCTGGTCTCTGCCCAGCAAACTCTGCTCCTTCCTCCAGGACACGGATGCCCCATCCTCCATGAGGCTGTCCCTGCTTGCATCTACAAAGTCCTCATTCCTTTCTCTGGATGTCACTGTACTGAACCACGGTGCTTCTGCACCTCCCAGGCAGGCAGGAGCAGGTCCCTGCCTACCTTCATGCATATAGTATGCATCTGTTGAGCTCCCAGGACATGCAGGGCATCCCCTCATGTGCTAGCCAGAAGGCAAACACTAAGGCCACTAGCCATAGCCAGCTTGGCCCCTGGGACATTTGTTTCCCTTCACTGTGGCACGTAGTGGGTGTTCAGCAGGCAAGACTGATCGGAGATTGCCCTCCTACACTCTGTGGCTCACACCTGCCAAGGAGGAATGGTGGCATGCTGGAGCAGGACTCAGCACAAGTCTTCTCTCTGCCTAACCTTGCCATGGCTCACATGAGATTCTGCACACCAGCCCTTCCTGCCAATGACATCCGGCTTCTGTGCTGATTGGCTGTTCCTATCGGCCTGTCCCCACCCTTCCCCTAGAATCCCTATGAAGGGGATTCCAGCCCCTTCACCGGGTACCCTTCCTCAGAGCACGGCCCTCCATCCTCCTCTCACCTACCTGCTCTTTCTGAACTCTGTCCCAAAAGCCCACTCCTGCCCGTCCTCTCCTCCCCTGTGCTGAGGGAGCCTGACTGCTATGTAGATTGTCAGGAAAATGACCCACCTGACGTAGACTCACCAATCAGTGCAGCAGCTGGGCGGAGGGGGTTGAGCCCACTTTATAAACATGTTGGAGCTTCTTTAAAGCAGGAAGAATTCACCTTTAGATATTTATCTATTTGGCAGCTGGGTGTGGTGGCGCACACTTGTAATCCCAGTACTTGGGATTACAGGTTCGCGGCCAGCCTCAGCTACTTAGTGAGGACCTCTGCAACTTAGTGAAACCCTGTTTCAAAAATAAAAAATAAAATAGGGTTGGGGGTGTAGCTCGGAGGTAGACGGTCCCTGGGTTCAATCCCCAGTACTGCCAAAAAAAAAAATATCCGTTTGGTACCAAAGAACTTTACAATCTGTTATTGAGACTATTGGCTTTTGACTTGAGTCAAAGCAAAAAATAATAATAATAATAATAACACTTCTCTGTGAAGTCCAGCCTGTACCTTTCTTCGGCTGCCTTTAGATATGCGGTCCTCAAACTGTTTTGAGAGATTGAGTACAGGACCCCCCAGGGATACCAAAATCCACGATGCTCAAGTGCTTTGTTTAAAATGGCATAGTGTTTGCATAGAATGTACTCCTGTGGACTCTTGTCATCTCTAGATGACTTAAAAACCTAATGCAAGGTAAATGCTATGTAAATAGATGTTATACCATATTGTTTAGGTAATAATCACTAGGACAAAAGTCTGTACATGTTCAGTACAGACATAACTTTTTCCAAACATTTTTGATCCACGGTTGGTTGAATCCATGGATATGGAACCCACAGATATGGAGGGGTGAACGTGCTCTGTTTCAGTGGGTCCTGGTGTCATCGTGATTGTTTGAGTATTGAAGTATGCACCAGCCTCGCCCCAGTGCCGGACACCAGCACTTAGAAGGCTCATGTGAAAGGAAATACACAGTTTCTAGCGTGGATATAATTTCCTTTCCATCAACCTTGACCATGTCCTTTGAAGTTCCCCATAAAAATTGTGCGTCAGCCCAGAGAATACCCTGAAATGATCTGTAGGGAACGGATTGAATGGACTATATATTCTAGACCAAACTGAAATTATCTGCTGTTTGAAGTCAGAGCAGAGCATAACGCAGCACAGGTTAATAGATCAGAGGAAGCTGTTTTGTCAGCTCGTAAAAAGGTGAGGGAACAAAATTTTTATAATAAATCGTTCTGCTGAGCAAACAATATGTGCACGGGTATTACGGACTTTGGAAAATAAATGATTTTAGACTAGTGTCAGGCTCCAGATACCAGGGTGGGAGTCGAGCCTTCCAAATGAAAAACGTTTGGAAGATTGTTGACCCACTATGAAAGCACATGCAATTTAATTCATTGCAGCCATGTAAGGTAGCATGTGTGTTTGTGATACTAGCCTCTGGGTTTTTTGTAGTACTTATTGAGGGAAGTTTGTCTAGGAGGATTGTTCTTGTGGGAGAGGGGTGTGCAGCAGTTTGGTGACAGGGTGGATTATGAAGACTCAGTGGAGGATGTTCTAGGATGGGACCCACCACCTTGGTCCAGCCTTGTGGATGTGGATGGCTGCCCCTCGCATCTTCCAAAGCCCCGATTGCAGTTAAAGTTCTCACCTAGTTGTAGCTAGTTGTCTTCTCTTAGTCCTTAAAAAAGTCTCCTCCAAAACATGAGTAATAAGACTGTGTGTGTCTGTGTCTGTGTCTGTGTGTATGTTAGTTACTGGGGCATATAACCCAGGGGCATTCTACCTCTGAGCTACAGCCCCAGCTCTATTTTATTTTTTATTTTGCAACAGGGTCTCATTAAGTTGTTGAGGCTGTCCTCAAACCTGCGATCCTCCTGTCTCAGCCTCCCAAGTACTGGGATTACAAGCGTGTTCCACCACGCCCGTTTTAACAAGACTTTTAAAATAATAGTCTGAGCGGGCATGGTAGTGTATGCCTGTAATCCCATTAGTTAGGAGGCTGAGCCAGAAGAATAACAGGTTCATGGCCAGCCTCAGCAACTTAGCAAGGCCCTCAACAACTTAGAGAGAGCCTGTTTCAAAATAAAAAATAAAATAGGGCTGGGGAGTGCCTACGAGGTAGAATTCCCTGGGTTCAATCCCCAGTACCAAAAAAGAAAAAGAAAAAGGATCCACCACTGGATCTTTTCATTGTCTCCTCCTGTGGTTTCTGGTCCTTTCTATAAACAGGGAACTGTAGCCCCTCTGGGCCTGTCACCACGATACCTGGGATTAGATAGCCTGCCCTACAACAGCAGAGCTCAGTGTCGTGGTTATCCTTTGAAAGCTTGGGAAAGACAGGAGTCACTCCCACAGTGAAAGGTGAGTGAGGCCGTTGTTATCACATTCAATATTTTGGTCATTTCAGTGGTTGCTTAGGAACCGAAGTTAAACTGACCGGGCAATGGAAAACTCAAAATGCATTTCCAGGGATTGCTTCAAACAGCTGAGAAGGCACCTTTCTGTTTAAATGTGACTAATTTTTCATGGGTGACTTGAAATCTTCTGGAAATATGAGACATGGTTTCCTAGATATTAAAAATCTCATGAACATCCAAAGCCATTCACAGAGAAGTCCAGAGGCTCCACATTTGCAAGAGGGCTCTCAAGCCCACTCAGGCCCCTGAACTCAGCAGCATCAGATACCATTTCCCACCCTCTGTGGACCCTAGCCCTGCCCTTCAGACTCTGCATGAGGTCAGGCCTCTTGGAAGCTCACTTCCTAGTGCTGATATGTACTGACCCCTCCTCCAAACCCCCAGGATTGGGAATTACACCCAGAGTCTCTGCTCCTCCTGATGCTGCTCTCCCTCAGAAGGAAAGGCCAAGCTCTGGCCAGAGGGTAGAGGGACCGCAGAGAGGGGAGTCATCGGCAAGTATTCCTGGGGTACTTGAGGCCCTTCCTTCTTTCCTTCCTTCCATCAGCAAAAACCTGTTCCTACTGTGTGCCTGTCTTTCTTGTTCAGTTCATTGTGAGACACCTGGCAGGGCTTGTTTCTCCTACCTCCCCTATACCCATTGCCACAAGGAGTAGCTGGTTCCTCCTTCACCCCTGGGTACCCAAGCACATGGGCAAAATAGCTGACCCCAGAGGAGGACAGACCCTAGACCCAATGTGCATGTGACCTAAAGAGCACAGATGGGCCACAGAAGCAAGACAAGCATTAGAAATAGACTCACTGAAACAAGCTATTAGGTAAAGCAAAAGCAAGGAGTAATGTAGAAATGAACTGAGTGGACATAAAAGTGTGAAAAGTTACAAAAACTAAGGAGCAAAAAAAAAGGGGGGGGATAACTTGGCAGTGTTAGTACAGCCAAAGATGAGTTAGATCAAATTAAAGAAACTTTCCAGAAGGCAGCAGGAAAGGATAAAGAAATAGCAAAATGGAAAAGAATGATGTGAATGACAGATGTGGGTCTGCCAACATCTGAACAATAAGAGTTGCAAACAGCAGGAAAAAAAAATATTTAAAATTAGCCAGAATTGAAGAAAGATGAAAGGGCCCACAGAGGATGAAATGGGGGCAATGGGCCAAAGTCCTCACCTAAACGTGTGCTTAGGGTCTGCTCACTCGGGCCCAGCCAGCTCTGCAAATGCACCCAAGAGAGAAGGGAGGTGGTGTCAGCCTCCTTCTCCCAGCAGATCTTATTTTGGGTACTCAGCAGCCATGCGTTTCCACCATTTCTCCTAAACCTGCAGCACTGGCAAGACATGCAGGAACCCGGCCTGCATCTGCAGGTGCCTGCCCTAGCACCAGAAAGTTTGAAGGCGTCAGACACGGTCGAGGAACCAGTGAATGAATGGCGTCAGTTGCTGGGGAAGCTGGCCATGTGTATCTGGACTTTGTTTAATGCATGATGAATAACTGTCTGATTAAAGTTCAGAACTGGGTTTAAAACTTGTGATTTGCCCTAAGAAAAGTTTGTGAGCTTTCCATGTCATCTGTACCCAGGAGGTCCCCACCCAGGCTGTCTGTGTGGACCATGATTCTCCTTTTCTGCTTTTAATGATTTGTTTAACCCTTCATAGTCATTAGACTGTCTTTGCACAGCAGTTTTCCTCTAAGATGTGGAAGTTTGAGTTTGAGATAATGCCATGGAACATTTGGTCATTTAAGCCACTGATGTCCCTACCCCTCCACACCTGGCACCTCACAGCAGGGGCCCAGTTGAATTTCTATCTCACAGAGACACTGTCTTCCCCCATGAAACCTGCCTAAAAATAGCTCCATTTAACTAGGCCATTCCACGACAGGCTGTTTTAGACTTTCCTTAGACCAGTCTGAAAGCCAGGTACTATTTCAGACAGATACAATGAACACTGAACCTGATCCCAAGGCGTCTGCCACCAGAGTCAGGCTGTGGGGAGTTGATAAGGCTTCCTTGAATCCCACTGTGCAGTGACAGACTGGGAACACCCCAGCCACAGTACTGAGCCGTCCAGGGGCCCCAAGACAGTGTTTCCAGCTTGCAGCCTTAGGGGAGGGTGAGCATCCCGTGTAGCACACACTGCTCAGGATCCATGACGCTGGTGTCAGGGACAGAGTCAATCCTGTCCAGCTGCCCTGGGCTGCCCCCAGGGAGTAGGCCTGCCCATCTCTGGCAGGACAGAGGCATGTACAACTCTGCCCTCTATCCTGTTGGAGTACCCTAGATACCAGGCCAAGTCCAGGGACTTGGGGCCAAGGAGACATACAACCCAGCTTTCAGAAAGCTCACTGTGTTTGGGGGCACCAAATGAAAACTCAAAGCTAAGGAGAAGGAACTGTGGCACACCCTCGGACAGAGCCACCAGGAGGTGAGGTGCATGGACAGAGGCAGGCCAGCAGACAGCATGGGCGCTGCACTGGGCCAGGTGGTTCCACTCCTGTGAATGGTGTGAGTTGTCAGGCATGGGCCATGAGAATGTGTGGTAGGAAAGGCCAGAGAGAGGCCGGGTCCCAGATGCAGAAGGGCCCTGGGTGCAGTCAAGGTTGGGATCGGCTCCAGGGGGCAGCAGAGCACTCAGGTGTGCAGGGACCCAGGGCAAGACTAGAGGAGCCACCATGAGTCCTGGTGGCTCCCACATTCCACTCTGCTTCCCATGGACACTCAGAACCTTTCTGAGGTCACCGTCAGTCTCAGCCTGTGGCCTCACTGGGGCCATCACCAGGACCTGTCTCAAGAAAGTGGGGTAGTGATTTGCGTGGTGTCCTGTGCCATCCTACCGCACAGTTGGGATTAACAAGTCTCCCTCTGTAGGAGAGTAGGACTCTGCTCTCTTTGGATTACTCAAGGAAGTACTTTCAACGCAGAAAAAGAATAAATAAGAACATGGAGACTCTGCTGTTGTGAGCAAGCCAGCGGGGGTAACAGTGAACTCAGCCCCCCCCCCACCCCGGCCTGCGTCTCCATCCCCATCCACCCCCTCCTGGCAAGGCCTTCACTGCCAAGGGTCTTTACCTAATGTAGCCTTTCCCTCTCTCCTTCTCTTACTCCCATCCTGGCAAACTTCTACTCATCCTTCAAAACCCACTTAACTCTTTACCTCCTCTGAAGCCTTCCCTGACTCCCTCTTCCAAGAAGAATTCATCTCTCCCTCCTCTCATTTTCCAGAGCACTCTGTTCAGAGGTCTCCTTCAACCCTTGACAGGACACACTGTATTTTATATTTTGTGGGCTCTGCCTCCCCAACAAGATTAGGAGCCTATCCAGGGCAGACCACCCCTCCTCCCCATACTGTAATCATCGGAAGACTGAATGAAGCCAACAGGCAGGCCACTCCTGCAGGAGCCCACCTCCTCCCAAAGGGCAGCCAGGACCTTTCACGGGTCTGCATAGCCCCTCCGTCCCCAATGCCAGGGACCCTGCCTTGCCCCTGGAGATGTGGTCTCTCTGCCTCATGCAGAGCTGAAAACCTGTCCTATCTGTCATGCCCTTGCTTGCCTCTATGCCCACTAACCTGCTCTCTCCTCTCACCTTCCCAGGGCCGACGAGATTGAAATGATCATGACGGACCTTGAAAGAGCAAACCAGGTAGGATGTTCAGAGCATAAAGCTGTAATAGCACACCCGTTCTGCCATCTCAGAAGATGCTTCGCTGAGTCAGGAGGTCGCTTATTCTTGTAATTTTTTCTTAACAACTCCTCACCGGTCAACACTTTTAATGATATTGTGAGAAGTTGGGATATAACATAAAAAATCCCAGCATTATTTCCTTGGCAAAGCTTTGGCATGGCCTCAGCATCTCAGTCCCCAGTGAACATTCACTCCAGAGAGGCTACTTTTTCACAATTCTCTATCCCTGTGGCATCTATAGAGTCATGCATCGACATCTTACAATGGGTTGCAGCCACTCACTCTGGAAGGGGGCTCACAGCTGATGTCCCCATCCTCTGATACCAGGTGGGCAGATATGCCTTTTGGGAAATAGCCAGCATGGTGTCTGGCACAAAATGGGCACACAGTATCAAGTGGTTCTAAACGCTCAGCTTCCTGGGAAATTCTCCACCCTGAAAAACTCCCTCCGTCCCCGGGTGCTGCAGAGCAGTGATACATTTTGCTTTAGCAAATGATGCTGCTGCTTTGAGAAGCAAGACGCTTTCTTTTTTTTTTTTTTTTTTTTTTTTTTTTTTTTGCCAGGAGAAGCTGCCAAAGCAGTGGTAGGTTTCTCAGCCCAGAAGGCCATGGGCTGTGTGGCCTCTCCCCATTCACTTTTACAGCTGGGTCACCCAGGCAGGCACAGCCCCATGGGGCGAAAATCTTTCCAGAGTCCCTGCAATCTCTGCCACCTTGCAGGAATACCATGGGCTCCTGCATTTGCAGGTGCTGCTCACCCAGACCTGGGCCAGAACTGAGGGAATAGCATCCATGTCCCTTCCTTGCTCAATAAAGTCCACCAGAAATCTAAGACAGGAAAGTCAATTAGTTTATACATGGGAATGTCCATGAACATGTGGCTTTGTTTCATCCTTTGGGAGAACTTTGTGGGTACAGTGTTGGGTCTTCAGACCCACCCCTGAGATCCTGGGCCTGTCCCCTAAGGGCCCTTGGAGGCATGTGGCATGACTTGCCTAAGGCCTCATGTGCAGTGTTAGTGATGCTAGCACTAGTCAGAACAGCTGGCCGCTCCAGTACTTCTCTTACATCTAGTCCATTCTAAGCTTGTTGCCTGAGTCAACCCTGTAGCCACACAATGGCCCACTGAGGATGCTGTTAGAATTCCCACTTTGCAGAAGAGGAAACTGAGGGCAGTGATTGGTCAGGTGCGGAGCCAGGACCAGAACCCCCAAATTCTGTCTTTGGAGTCTGTGCCCTTGGCCCCCACACCTCAAAACAGGGACGTAGAGTGCCTGTCATAGTAGCCTCATATGGCTGCATCAATAGAAATGAAATTTCTAGAATATGGGAGGTGGTGCTTCTGTTTATCTACAGCAATTAGTCCATGCCTGGGAAATTCCATTTTAGACGAGAAGTCATACTGTAAAGAAAGCAGCTCCCTGAAGGGCATTCAGACTCCACTTGAAGACCAGGACAGGGAAGGGACCCTAACACAAAAGAAACTAGAGGTTTGGGAACATTCCTGATCTTTGGGAAGCAGGGAAGAAGGCAGCTCAAGAGGAATAATTTCAGGAACTTGGGGTACTAAAGAACTAGAAATGGGACAGTTTAGGGTGGGGACCTTGTGATTCTATCCTTGCAGTTCTCAAGGCCAGCCAGGGGTCAGAGTCCGGCTTTTTCTGCAGTACCCCAAATGACCACAGTCTAGCAGGGTAGCGGGAGGGGGGCTGCAGTGTGGAGACGTTCTTCCTTGGCCTAGCTCTCAGAAGGTGCCACTGACAGAAACGAGCTTCCTGTCATCAGAGCTATGCAAATTGATGCAGATCTGTTCTCGTATAAGATGGGGAGTCAAGCACAGAGTGGACAGAAGGAGAGATTGAACTAGATGACTTAACAGGTCCCTTCTGAGCCTGAGGTCTAGGATTTTACAAGGATATAGTAAACTTTCTTGTATGAGAAAAGATCTAAGTAGGAAAGATACAAGCCCTGGAATATTGAAAGGATAATCCCTGGGGGGAGGGGAAACGAGAGGAAAAGGAAGTAAAAATCTAAGGAAAACCAAAGAAAGCAACATTGGACCTTAAATTTGGAGGAAAGCTCCCTGGTGGGTGGGCTTGAGGAGGACTGTGCCCAGGCAGGCGTGGAAAGGCGGGACAGGGAGGTGCAGGCTGATGGGAGGGGTCCAGCCGGTGGGGAAAGGACTTCATCGTGATAGGACGGGGCCTGAGAGGGGCAGTCCCCTTGCAGATGAGGGGAGGTGAGCTGCGCTGGAGCAGGCTCAGCGCACATCTAGATGGCCGCCTCCCCATCAGGGGAACCCCAGGAGGAGCACTTTACTAGTTCAGTGGCATATTACATTATTTTTGCACTAGGTTTATAGTCAAGATGTTCTGCGGAGACCCGAAGCTCTGTTTTACTACTCGGGTACTTGCATTTCTATCATGGAGAAGCGGAAGAGCAGGCAGCAGCTGTCAGTTAAGTTGAGGGTTGCCTTGACACCTGTTTGTTCAACTTCAAGGCATTTGCATTAATATTCACCACCTTAATTGGTGACCATAATGGTGTAGACCTTTTGAGGCTTTGTGGTAAATAAGAAGCTGCAATTTGGCACTTTGAAGTGCCTGTGGAACCCTGCCTGGGGCTTCCCTGCCGCCTTCCCCACCCCTCCTTCCCACTTCTAGAGCAGCTTGGATTTGAGTTTCGGGGAAAGCCATGGTGGCGGTAGGGCCAGGAGGAAGTGTTTTCTGTTGTCCAGCCTGGTTTTTATGGCCCAATACTGCCCTAATGGAAGACCCTCCAGGTTGAGGTTAGGGCTGGAAACCACAGTTTAACCTCACTGGGGAGACGCCAAGTGCAGAGAAATGCAAAGAGCAAATGGAACTCAACAGCATGTGGTGTTTTCTAGCCAAGGTTTTTGTGTTTTGATAGGGAAGGACATCTGGCTTTGGCGTCACCAAAGCTGGAATTCCAGATGTGGCATTTCCTACCCACACTGGCTTTGGCAAATCCCTGAACCCTGGTGCCTGGGTTCCCCTGTGCACAGAATGAAGATAGTGCTTCTTTCATCAAGCCCATTCACTGAGCAGGTGCTTTTGCGCACCTGGTCTGAGCAGGCCCTGTCGTGGATGATGTCTTGTCCATGCCGGCCCCTCCTGGGTACTGAGGACATGCTGGCCTCACAGGCGAGGTTGAGGGCCCTTTTCACTGGGCCAGCCACATGCGTGAGTGGTTACACCTTAGGCCTCCTGGGAACCTTAGTTTCTCCCTGTCGTGAATGGAGCTCGCAGCCCAGATCAGGCCCACACAGAGTGGCAGCAGAGGTGAGGGGATTTGCTTGTCTGACTTTCCTGAAATCATGCCCGGACTGTGACAGGCAGTATTTGTGTGGCTGTGTTGTTCTGGTCCCAGCCTGCAGTGTCCAGCGTGTCCCAGGCAGCACTGGCCATGGCTCTGAAGGGAGCTTCGCTGCAGGTATAGTGGCTACTTAGGACACATGACAACAATAAGTTTCCAGTCTCCAGCCCATGATAGGCCTTTGGACCTCCTTCCTACAGAATCACTAACAGGGTTCTCTCTGGCAGCTAGGACGGTCTTTGGTCACATGTGTGGGACTCAACCCATCATCAGCTGATAGGGCTGCTTTGTCCCCAAGGGACTTGCTCAGCTCAGGTGTCCCCAAGCCTGGGTCTTAATGGCCACACATATGAAGAGGACAAGAAAAAAAGCTCTAGAGTCAAGAAGCGTGGACTTTGGGATCCAAGACCCTGCCTTCACCTCCCCTGTGTCCTTCCCAGGATGCTTCTGCGTATTTTATGAATCCAGTCACTCAGATATGAAGGTCCAGGTGGAGCCCACCTGGGACTGTTGGGCTGGTCAGCATCGTGTGGTGGGAATTGGCACTCCCATTTGCTGGCCTGAGTCTGACAGAAGGAATTCTTGAGCAGGCATCACTAGCTGAGGGTGTGGGCATTTATCCTGAAGACCAGCTTACAGTCTCCAGTAATTTCCCCTTAGACAGTCGTCCATCTTGAGACAAGGAAAGTATAGTAACCCAGGGCAGCACATACACACAGCCTTAATAATTCCTAGACGCTGCCAACACGAGGTGGGCATGGCTAACCCTCAGCTTCTGAGAGTTCTCAGCTTCACTGGCCCTCAGCCATCTTGGAGGGTGACTGCTCTTCGTCATGGTGGTCAGGATTGCCACAAAAAGGCGTGTGCTCTCCTTGTTCGCGCACATGCCCGCCTCCTCTATTTCCCATGTGAAGGGATAGGTCAAAAGCAACTGTGTCCGTGAACTTGGGAACTGAATGCAAATGTGCTCCGGTCAGTGGCTAGATAGAGCCCTTGTTCTGTGTGCCATCAGCCTTCATCCCCACCTGAGACCCCGCAGGCTCCTGGGGACACCTCATGAACCTGCCACCCAGGTTGTTGTTCCAGAACCCTTCAGAGATACTGTGACACATTGGGGGTGGGGGGGTGCCACCTGGGTGGCTGCTGCCAGAACAGCCTGTCCAATAGGTATAGAAATATTTTTCCTAGTCAAACAGATAGGAGATGTGTCAAAATACACCTTGACCCATTAAGTCCCAAGTTTTCAATTCTGCAAATATTTCAATGAAATTGACACAGGTTAATTAAAATAGTTTGGAAATCATAATCTAGAGATTACAGATATAATTCTATTGACATTAATATTATTTTATTATATCCTCCCTATTATATAATTTTATATTATGTAATTATATACTATATTTAAATTCTTATAGGTATCCCATTGTCACATCTGTGAGGATGGTCAAAATAGGTTAAACCTGGCAGTCTTAATCCATTTTGACCCTGAAGATTTTATGCCCAACGGTTTAGATGACTAGCAAGAAAAAAATATATTTTTCAGTCATATGCTTAGCAGAAAAGCTTGGAAATAATCTAAGGGAAATCTTTTTCATTAAAGAGGAAATTTCCCGACCTTAATGGTTGAGCAGTTAGCATGAACCAGAGATTACCCTCACCGGCTGTGCTATACCATGGCCTCCTTTCAGTTCCATTTGGAGCAAAAGCACCAGGAGGAGATGCTTGGGCATAGACAGGCCAGCCGGGCACCTTGTGAAGTAGATTCAGCGCAATTCCCTAAAAAGCGGGGCGGACGGCCACCAGCCCCAGTCTGGGCAGACCTAACTGCCCTCAGAAAGATCCCAACTGTCTGTGGTCAACCAGCTAGATCTAATGCTGCCACCACCAAGTCACTCAAAGCTGTCAAGCCCTTGGTGGTAGAACTAGATTGGCCAGCAAGTACCAGGGCCGGCTAACTTCTCATTTTTCTTTGTGAATTCTTCCTTAGCAATTAGTAGGTACACGCTGTCACACCACCACAAAATAAGAAAACACACGAACAGCCCTGCCCAACCAGGCTTTCCTCATTAATCTCTTCTGTCAGTGGAATGTAACTCACAAAATATATAAAGAAGTTGTGTCACTCTCGGTCCACGTGCCCAATTTCATTAACTGCCATTTCCCACCTGTCTTAGAGTTTCACCTCAATCATACTTGCAAAACCAGGACAAGCCAGTAGATAGACAACCTCAGCTTTAGTTCCCTGTGGAACTCTGAGAAGGCACTGTGTTCCCATTTTACAGATGGGTAGGTGGAGGCTCAGTGAGCTTAGGTAACTGGCCTTGGCTCCTCTGCTCCCAGATGCCCTCCACTCAGAGTGGCAGGCACTGAAGTGACTGTCCTCGCCACCCAGTGGGAACTCTGGATTGGTAGTAACATTGGCAATAGCAGTGGTTTCCTTGTCTGGAAATTACAGGCAAATAATGAGAGGGTCCACTCGTTTCTCTTGTTGACCCCAGCGCCAACCTGGGCTGCCCACCCTCCTCTGGGTAGCTGAAAACCCAGCATCGACATTTGAAAACATTGCCTGGTGAAGGGTTAAATATGCTTGAAATGAGCCTGGCCCTTACAAAAGAAGTGGCATTTACACCCAGTACGTTTATGGAAATGCTTGGCGGGGAAAACAGCTCCAACATTGTGCCTGTTTTTAAGAAGAGAATGGCCAAAGTGTCTTTAATTCACTGTTTACCCGTGAGAATCACTCCCAGGAGTAATCCTGCAATAAAATCTTCTTGGTCTATGAGAATAGAAAGAAATTGAATCAGAAGACTCTATTTCCACTGGTATTTATTCAGTCTGGGAAATTCAGTGGGCCGGAGCATTAGTATCAGCAGGGGATTCCTTGCTCCTAGCGTTAAATTACTGTCATAATCGCTCAATTATTTCTTCCTTGTACTGTTTAAAATAAAAATCCATCACATTCTATGTTTTTTTCAAGCATTTATTAGGTTGAGTGTTTAGGAAAATCAATTATAGTCAGTCAGGCATGAATTGATGAATGTTCTTGTAATAATTGTCAGTTGTTAAACCGAATGTACTTTCTCTCTTCGCCCCTTTTCATTTCCTTCAGAGGGCAGAGGTGGCTCAGAGAGAGGCAGAGACCTTGAGGGAGCAGCTCTCGTCGGCCAACCACTCTCTCCAGCTGGCCTCCCAGATCCAGAAGGCGCCGGACGTGGTGGGTAGCCCAGCCCTGAGAGGCCTCCGCCTGCCAGGCCTCTGCACCCTTGGGTTACAGCTGCTTTCTTCTTTGGGGTTTTAGTGCCTCTTTTTGGAATAACATTTTAACCAGTACTGATTGTTCAGTGGAAACCCTTTTAACAACTTGGGGCTGGGACTTGGTAGAATTGAAGGAAGAGCTTAACCCACGATGCCCAGCTGCTCCATGGTCGACATGATGTCTCCTGGTGCAAAAAATTCCTTCCCCAGCTGGACCTGGGTGACTGCTGGCATGCAGGAGGGGACCCCAAACAGGAGCCTCTCCAGAATTCCACAGGGAAACTGAGGGTTTGTTCTTTTCCTAGATGTGTCCTTCCATAGGGAGGAAAGTCCACAATGAACTGGGATCAAATAACAGCCTGCCCCGGGTGTGCTCAATCACTGGACTCTCACCTGACACACAAGTGTCCTGAAGGAGCAAGGCTCAGGTCTCCATCCTTTTGCTCCCCTGGCTTTGCTAAAGTTAACCAAAAAAATAGCTTATAGCCAGAATTGCCCCAGCTTGGTCAAGTTAGCTTCAAACCACCAGCTTCCAGACTCCCGTGGTGCTACACAGCAGTGACATGAAGCAGCGAGGTAGTTGAGACCCAGGATGTCAGCGCCCCTGGGGTCAGACTCCAGCTCTGCAACTCTCAGCTGGGGAAAGTGGCTTAGCTTCCCTGTGTCTCGGTTTCTCCATCTGTAAAAGGGGGTTTTACGAGGACTCACAAAGTTATTATGATCAAAGTGCCTAGAACAAGGCTTGGCTCGTTAATGAGACCCCAGGAAACTTTCATAGTTACCCTTTGGTTGGCACCATTCTCCCTGACCCCTCAGTTTCCTCATGTGTAAAATAAGGATTAAGTGACCCTAACAAAGGTCCCTTCAGCTCTGACAGGCTACGATGAGTCCCTAGTGGTTGCTGGTGTCCTTTGATTTAACAAAGACTCATGATGGAGACCTTGCTGCGTGCCTGGCTTGTAGTAGACACTGGAGGCATGATGAGGAACGAGACAGGGCTTCAAAGAGAGAGCATAGTCTCGTGAAAACTTGCTGTGATAAGTTCATCCGTCACTTTGACAGCCATTATTCCACCTAACCCATAAACCACGTATTGTTATTTCTTTATATAGATGAAGAGACAGAAGCCCCCTGAGCATAAACACCTACCCCAGAACACAGGCAGTCAGAAGCTGAGCCAGGACTCAGCTGGGGCTGGTACACCCCCCCAAAAAACACCACCAGGCGTGGTGGCACATGCTTATAATCCCAGTACTTGGGAGGCTGAGATAGACGGATCACAGGTTCTCGGCCAACCTCAGCAACGTAGTGAGGCCGTCACAACTTAGTGAGACCCTGTTTCAAAATAAAAAATAAAATAGGGCTGGTGGTGTAGCATAGAGGTAGAAAGTCCCTGGGTTCAATGCCCATTACCAAAAAAAAAAAAAATAGATATTTGTTGGACTGGAGATGTGGCTCAATGGTAGAGTGCTTGCCTAGCATGCATGAGGCCCTGGGTTTGATCCCCAGCACCTTAAAAAAAATTGGAATAGATTTTAGTTTTCTTTCTTTAAATTAACATTAAATACAGCATGATTTAAGCATCTCAGGATGTAGAAAAAAGGTTTCCATTTAAGGGGCCACTGAGTCCTTCATACTTTATGGTCTCAGTACTTACTTTGAACTGAGACTTTAGCTATTCCTGTTCCCTCACCCAGCGTCAGATGTAGGGGTACAGTGCCAGGGCCAAGACAGGAGGAAGCCCTCGCAGCTGAGGCCAGCAGCTTCTCTGGCCTCTATGGCTGGCCTTGGTGCTGCAGAGGAAGCCATCCATTCTAACGTGTCTAGCAGGACTCCTAGGCTAAATGTTTTGATTACAAAGAATTCTGGCACCATCCTGGACTTAGCAACCAAAACATTTCAAGAGGAAATGAATGTTGTCGCAGGTAGAGTAAGTTGCAGGTCCTGAGGGTGCTCACACACTTCATCACTGGCTGAGTGCAGTGTTTACCTGGCACCGACTCAGTCTTCCAGGAGCGGCCTGCTGGGCTCCCTCAGCTCCACTTTCCCGCATAGGCCGTGAGCCTCAACTGCAGCCAACACAGAACCTGGGCCAGCAGAAAAATAGTCTGTTGGCCTTGGCTGGCAGATCTCAGCCAAGAAACAGTAGAGTCCATAGATATAGCAAAGGCCGAAACCCATCTGATGGGTGTCTCAGTGGAACCACAGTCTTAGAAGGGGAGCAGTCACTCAGCAAGCTCCTGCTCCAGGTGTGCAGCTGAACGGGGCTTTATCTGATCATTTCATTTCTGCCTTATGACACCACAGTTGTTAGAGGGAAGTTGTGTTATCATCATTTTACAGGTAAGGAAACCAAGGCTCAGAGGAGTTGAGTAACTTAACAAGGTCAGACAACTAGACGATGATTAAGCTGGCTTGGGACGGTGATGCACATCTATAATCCCAGCGATTTGGAAGCTTAGGCAGAAGGATCACAAGCTCAAGAACAGCCTGAGCAACTTAGCAAGACCCTGTCTCAAAATAAAAAATAAAAAGGGGATGTAGCTCAGTGGTAGAGGACCCCTGGGTCAATCCCCAGTGCTGAAATAAAAAAGGAAAAGAAAATGATCAGGCTGAATTGTGAACTTCAGTCCGTCCTGCCCCATAGGTCATTCTTTCCCCTGAATAGACTACTGCTCCTTCACAGACATTACGGCCTATGTGGAATGTAGAGCCAGGGAAGCCCATGAGTATTTGTAGACAAATATTAGTGCAGGGCTCTGGTACACCACCCAGCTACCTTTTGGAACCTAAACAAACCATTAGAAAACATACCTATCAGATGAACACACCTGATCGAATCCAGCCAACTTTGCTCTCCTAGTGGCTCCACCTAGTCACATGGGAATCACATGAGAGCTTCAGAAAATGTAAGGGTTCTGGGCTTCGCCCTAGAGACTGGGACTCAGGGGCCTGGGACAGGGCCCAGGCCTCCCTTCAATCCTGATGGGTCTCAAGGTCAGGACATGACAATAGGCACTCACTGGGGGGATGGCCCTCATGTCTGTACAGCATAAGGCTCTGGGCTTCCAGGACCCATAGGGCATCCTACATGCCCTGCAGAGCCCTGGTGGCTCAGGATTCCAAAGACCATACACAAGGATGCTCAGCTCAGTCTAAAAGTGTTTTAAAAACTGAATGCCTTCAGCTGGGGATCATGGTGGAGCACACTTCCAAAAGGGAAAATGAACATCAAACAGGAGTCTCTAGTGTCAGGTTCCATCACATTTTGTCCCGTATGGCTGGGTGGAGCCTTGGACAGACGCAAGGAGCCAGTGGTCCTAGCTCATCACATCTCAAGTCATGAGTTCAGTAGCATCTTAACTGCCTGACACCCACCCCTTGGAGTGTGGAAGGCTTTCCCTTCTTTGTTGTTCACTCTGTTGCATAGATTTCCTTTCTTGATTATGCCCATGTTTCCCCCAGACTGAAAGAGGCCCCACTTTATCACCCAGGCTGAGGCTGCTCCACCGCAGCCCCTGGTCATTCCTTAGACCCTTCTCTGTGTCTTTCCTACTTCTTCATTGTGTCTTTACAATGGCACCACCAGGGGTGCCCACCAGCTGTGTGCGAGATGGGGATGAGCCCTGGTTTGAGCTAAAGGGTAGGACAGTCTTCTCTGTCATACCTCCAAGGTCCTACTGCTTTGGGGTATGTCATCAGCAAGGCTTCTTGCCATATTATGATTAAGGAATTTATGGCTCAGGTTCCTGAAAATCAGGTGACATGTCCAAGGTCCTGTGGCCAAGCCAAACTGGGCCCTGGGAGTTCAGCAAATGGCCCTGTAAGGACTGCCTGTTCCCAGGTCCCCACCCTGGGTTCAGGGCCAGCACCAAGAGCTGCTGTTTTCAGACATGTTGTTCAAACTACTTGTCCCTGATACATGAACTTGAACTTGCCCAGCGTAAAGCCTACATTACCTTTTGGCTGGCTTTGCAGACTGCCTGATAGCCCTAGAAGTAGTGTCGGTGGCTGGCACCCCTCAGGATGGAAGATTGACAAAACAAGTTAGATTAGATGGCATGGTTCAATCTACACCTGCCATCAGCCTGATCTCCCCACGTGTCTCCCATCATGTCCCTTCCCTCTCTTGGGCCAGGCTGGACCAGCTGGGATCATCCAAGGTGGTGCTTTCCAAACTCTGAAGACACTGATGTTTTTTAAATTTCCATTCTGTTATAGACTGATAGTTTTATAAAAGATAGCAAAAATGTCACCAAAATGTCAAATGGCTCTAAAGTTTCTCACACCAGCTCTCCATTTCTGTGCCTGCCTCTCTGTGCACCAGCACATTGGTGACTTGGCAGCAGTGCCCGGGGCACATGCTGGACAAGACAGTTGGGACAGGCTGGTCGGGACAGGCTGTGCCGTGTAAATAAGCTGGCAGGAGATGTTCAGGGTCACGTGCCCATCTGCTGGAGGTCAGAGAAATGAGCAGCCTGTCTTACAGTATCATACAAATCAGAGAAACAGAAAGGAGTCACTCCTTGGCACACAAAACTTTAGTCTTAAATAGTGAAGGCCTAAATTTCCTGGGAGAGAAATGTGAACAGTTATTTCCTGGGCAACTGGCTATTCCCAAATATGAAAACTCAGTGACGTGCGCATCGTGCACAGAATGGCCTGGCAACTAGGGCCGTGGCTGCCACTTTCTCTACCCTGGTATAGGCAAGATCAAGGCATGAAGCAGCACACCTCAGAGAGGGGGGCAGGCGAGGATGGCGGCACTCCACGCTGCACCGGGGGCCACCCCCAGGTCTCTGCTATCACAGAGGCCATGGAGCCCTGTCTGGGTGTCATACCAAGAAGTGCTCTGCCCCACAGAAAATCCTCCAGTGTCATTCAGGAATCGTGGTTACTTTTAAAATCTGACAAAGGTACTGCTCGAGTCACTGGGAAGCAGAATTACAGATGTGACTTTTTCTTTCTTTTAAATACTTTTTTCTCTGTTTTGGTTATTTTCCACACTGAACGACTGGGGAGGGTGGGGGTGAAAAAAGTAAGTTTAAAAAAAAAAACTCAGTCATCCTAAGAGTTTCTAAACAAAGGAACCCCAAGCATGCATCTTCTCCATCTTGTAACTCTGGAGGGGAATGCTAACTTTAAGTATCAATTCGTCAAACAAGATTCAGCTTCTAGATAATTTAATAATGAATCCAAAGGATATCGAGTCCCACCCTGGAGTAGGAAAGCTAAATGCTTCCACATCATGCCAGGCTTCCTCCTCTGAGCCACACCGCTTGCCCTTCCCCTGGCTGGAGCACTCTTCCCAGCCACCTCCTCACCTCTTTCAGATGACTGCTCACATGTCCCCAGCCCAGTGAGACTTCCTGGCCATCTTATTGAAATCTCCGGCCTCTCATGACTCTGACTCCCATGCACTCCTGCTTGGCTTTTTCTATAGCACTTGTCACTACCCAGTACTTTCTGTTCCCAATGAGTCTATTTAGTGAGTCTCACCCAGCCTGTCCCATCCCCACTGGACTCTGAGCCCCATGAAGACAGGGACTTCTGTCATTTTGTTCTCTATCATATGTTCAGTATTTGGTGGGTAGTCTGAAAATATTTGTCCAATGAAGAAATCCAATTAGTAGCTAACCATACAGATGGGAAGATGGCATGGGGAGGGCACACGAGCAAAGGCCAGAAGTAATGTCTTACTCTGAACTCACCCTGCACATCCTGAAATCTGTGTGGTTTCTGCTGAGCACCCACCCCAAAGCCAGTGCAGTTTTGTCATTTCTTTCCTCCTTCCCAGGAGCAGGCCATAGAGGTGCTGACCCGCTCCAGCCTTGAAGTTGAGTTGGCCGCCAAAGAGCGGGAGATTGCCCAGCTGGTAGAGGACGTGCAGAGACTCCAGGCCAGCCTCACCAAGCTTCGCGAGAACTCAGCCAGCCAGATCTCCCAGCTTGAGCAGCAGCTGAGCGCCAAGAACAGCACGCTCAAAGTAAGAACATCGCAGGGGGCGCCAGGCGCGACACCACCAGCGGGCTGGTGCACACCCTCTGCCTTCCTTGTCCTGGCAGTGGCCACTCTGAACCCCACTATCGGCTCTAACAGGGACATTTGCCTCTCAAGAGGCCACTCCTTGCATACAGCACAAGTGTCCCCCAGAGCTTGGTAAAAATACATGCCTGCTCGAGTATACCCACTGTACAGCTCCACCCCCTGAGAACTCTGAAGACTCTATGCCTGGTACTCCACCTGGAGCCCCTGTGTGCTCCTTGCGTAGGGCCTGGAATGTTTGTCATAGTCAGAGGCCATCTATGTAGATGTACCCTTCATCCAGCTCTGCCAGGCTTCCTGCCTCTCCCGCAGCAAGATCCAGTGCACTAAAACTCACTCTTCCTGCACCTGAACTAAATGAAAGCCCAACAGTCTGAGGAGTTCCTGTCCAAGCCCCCAAGCTGAGGCACGTTCCCTTGTCACTCAGGCCTGGGCCGCAGCCCAGTGGCCCAGAGCTTGATGTTGCTCAACACAGAGAACCTCTCAGTGTCTCTTCCCTCCTGGATGGACTCACTAGGCAGCCTAGCAGAAGCTAACTTCTTTGGCTTCCTCATAAATCTATATCCCAAATGCAGAACCCAGAACCTTTTTCGTGTATCAAGTAATAGTAATAATGATACTTCAGAGTATTTGCAGACTGTGAATCAAGTGTAATTTGAAGACAGTTCTGGAACCCTAGATTGCTAAGGGTCAGAGCCAGCAGACTTCTGGGAGGTATCTTCCTTGGCAGATGAGAAGGCAGGACCAGCAAGGCACTGGACCCCAGCTGTAGCCTGGAGGGTCTCCTGCTCTGCCAGATGGACTTCTGCCCAGGACTGTTCCTGCCCCTTCTCTTTATCTGCTCATTGAATGTATGAATGAATGAGTGACTGAATATGACATCTATTCATTGTATACTAAACAAAGTGAATCAAGGTTAGTTGTAAAAATTTAAAGAAGCCAGGTGTGATCGT
The DNA here is from genome assembly GCA_004027185.1 of Glis glis. Taxonomy (NCBI): domain Eukaryota; kingdom Metazoa; phylum Chordata; class Mammalia; order Rodentia; family Gliridae; genus Glis; species Glis glis. The sequence continues at coordinate 51,146 of PVJS01000385.1, forward strand.
GTGTACCTGTAGTCCCAGCTACTCAGGAGGCTGAGACATGAGGATTGCAAATTTGAGGCTAGCCTGGGCAACTTAGTAAGACCCCCATCTCAAAGAGGGAAGGAAGAAGGAGGGAGGGAGGGAGGGAGGAAAGGAAGGAAGGAAGGAAGGAAGGAAGGAAGGAAGGAAGGAAGGGGACTTATATAAAGTAATTGTAGAATGTAGTTAGACCCATTTTGGTTTTTTTAAATGGAGATTTTTTTCCTTTTCATACATGACCAAGTTTGACCCAGAACTAAGTTTGCCTCCAGTCTGCCGCTGACACCAGTGGCACCCGCTGCTCACCCTTGTCAGTTTCATCTTTTCCCCTTCAGGAGGATTTCATCCTCTTGAAAAGCCCAGGTCCCTCTGAGGAGACGGCCCCGCGGATTTTGGGCAGACCTTTGAAACTCAGCCACATCCCTCACTAACCATGGCAGATTTCTCTGGTGTCTCTTCCTCTCTCATCAGCTTGCCCAATGAGTACCAGGACTCATTTTTTTATTTCTAGATTAAATCTAATTTTCTCATGTTATAGCCATTTCTGACCCTCGTGATGGCATTATTATTAGATAATTTGCCTTTCTCCGTTTTGTTACAGTTAAAGGGCATGACTCAGATACATCCTGCACATGGCTACATGAGATGGAGACTGTAGACCTTCCATTTTTCATTATGGAGCAATTTCTTCTAAATCAGTTAAGGTTTTAATGTTCGCCTTAACAAAAAATGAAGCGCAGTTTCACAAATGAATGTTCTTTATCCGTATCTTGGGGGAATTCTTTAATACTGTGCAGTTAATGAAACAATTCGGCAATACTTCTTCCAAAAATCATTGCTCCCTTATCTTCATCTGATCTAATAATCAAAACATATCCTCTAGTAACAAGACTTCTCTGATTTTAATTATCTTAACCCCTTGTCGCCAGGAGTAAAGATTTCTCTGACAGCAAACCCACACACAAAAGGCCTTCAACTTCCCCAAATGAGCAAATCTACCTTCCGTACCCCAAAGGAATGAGGTTAATTGAATGAAATACCTTCTCAGGGCTTTGTTTTGGTTTTTTTTTTTTCCTAATGTATATAATTTTTAGTCTCCAGTTGAAACTAAGCAGGGATACAATTATTAGGAAAACATTTTACAAATGAGACCTGTCACACTGGCAACCCAATGCTTTTGCGGTGAGGAGCCCTGACCCCGGCAGGGGTGGCAGCTGCAAAGTCGCAAGGAGGAAATTCAAGCTCACCTTCACCTACCATGAGCTTTTTCCTGCTTGCTTCTCCCTCTCCCCCTCTCTCCATTTTTTCCTTCTTTGGCCATGTTTTCCAGCTTTGGGGCACTCTAGTAGACATGATGGGGGATGGAATTGGCATGCTATTTGGCACTGTCCTGCCCCACTCTTAGCTCTTGGGAATTGCAGGTGGTTTTGCTGTGAACATTCAGCAGTAGGTCCTCAATCTTTAAGACAAACATCCTTGTATTTAATGACAGTCACTTGAGGGGAGCACCTCTTCTGCAGGCAAAGGCTGCCGGGGCAGAATCTTGAGCCTGAGATTACCAGGTGCTTCCCACTGATACACCCTGACGGCACTGTCAGTAATTGGGTGTTCTGGAGAACTAATGAATTGGTTTGCTTTCCCCTAGCATGTGGAAACTGTCGTGTGAGTGCGTGTGTGTGTGTGTGTGTGTGTGTGTGTGTGTGCACGTTTGGTGTACTGGGGAACTAATTAATTGGTTTGCTTGCCCTAGCATGTGGAAACTGGCCAGTGTGTGCATGTATGCGTGTGTGTGTGTGTGTGTGTGTGTGTGTGTGTGTGTGTGTGTGTTTTTACTGGGGATTGAACCCAGAGGCATTGTACCTCTGAGTTATACCCCTACCCATTTTTTATTTTTTTATTTATTGTTGTTGTTTTGAAACAGGGTCTTGCTAGGTTACTGAGAATCTCACTAAGTTGCTGAGGCTGTCCTTGAGTCTGCGATCCTCCTGTTCCCAAGTACTAGGATTACAGGCGTGTGTCACCACCCCCAGCACTGTCCATGTTTTTCCCACCAAGATTTCTTCCTTTCACCTGGACGACTGACCTGTGGTTCTGGTGGTAGCACATGTACCAGTCTTTCTCTGCCAGGGTTCTTCTACTCTTTCAAGTTCACAGTCAGCATATCTCTGTTCACGTCTCACGGTGCATCCTCTATAACCTTTAAATAGACGTGGAAACAGGCTTTGAAGTGGGAGATGTTTCTTCTTGCCCGCACTGACAAGAACTCAAGTGCAGTGCCATTTGTAGAGGATAATTCTGTGTTCATAATTAATGAAATAACCTGACTGCCATGACAAGGCTGCTATTTTTGATAACTCTCTGTTCTGTGGTTTTCTGTCGGAACACTCTAATGTAGAGGCAGTATAATTAGGCAGTCACCTGCATTGTACTCACTATGGCATAGAAAATAATGCTACCAATAGCTTCAATTTAAAATGGGTATTTGTAAGAAAGGCTAGCTAAAAGAATGCCAATCTCCTTTTAGAAAAGTACGTTTTCTAAAGGTGCCTTAAAGATCGGTACTTCACACTGGGTAGGTGGGCAGGTGTGTTAGAATCACCTGGGGGTCTTTATGCCAAGTACACATTTCTGCCCGCTTCCCCCCCACCCCCGCACTGAGGCTCCGATGGGTCCCACGGAGCCGCTGTGGGAGTCTAGTCTACTGTGTCCCTCGGGCATTGTGGCAGGATAAGTTGATACCCACTTCCTAGACTCATGCAGCGTGTTGAATTCCAGACTTGTCACACATGCCTCTGGAGCCTGCCTCTTGGGTCACGTCAGGTCCTTCATCCAGAAGTGTGGACCTGACACCTGCTCGTCCCACCTGTGCACTCTGTATTTGGGCCACCCTTTGTGAGCTTCTAACCAGCAGGTAGACTTCTCAGTTTAGAAAGCTCTGGTGTCTGGGGTCCCATTGGACACTTGCCATGTGAAAGGGGCAGGATGATGGTCATTGTCCACCAAGGAGGTCATCCCAGGGTTGTCCCATGGCACGTTTGTTGTACAGAGGTCCCTCCTCTGCCAGAGCACATGTCCTCGGCCCTGCTGCTCTGTCCGCTCTGTGCGCTCTAGGTTCCATCTGTGTGAGTGCCAGGACCCAGCCTTCAGAGGAAAGAGCAAGCCCGCCCCTGTGACCCTCGCTCTCCCCTACCATCTGGCCTTGGGGGCGGGAGCATCCCTCCAACACATGCATGGTGCCCACCCAGTATTTCAAAAGGTTCCAAGGAAGCTGGATGCTGTGGCACAAGCCTGTAATCCTAGCCACTCAAGAGGCTGAGGCAGGATTATAAATTGGAGGACAGCCTGGGCAATTTAGCAAAACCCTGTCTCAAAATAAAAATAAAAAGGGTTGAAGGTGTAGCTCAGTGGTAGAGTACCCCTGGGTTCAATCCTCAGTATCACAAATGAGTGAATGAATGAAAAAAATGAATGAATGAAACAAACAAAGGTTCCAGGAAGCCTGGGGCTTATTCACTCTCCCAGCACTGGTCTTCTTCCCAATTTTACATAACTGCTGTCTCTCCCCCAGAAGTCCTGGAGACAGCTATTCTCAACTGGGAAGGATCCCCGCTCAGTAGAAAAGGAGGTGCACACCGCCTAGGCCTGGACCCCTGAGAGGCAGTGCCAAACAGAAGCTGTGCCTCAGACCCCTGCCCTGGAACAGGGGGTCCAAGCAAGGCTGAGGGGTCCCACACCAACACCCCAGCCTAAGCCCGCACTGCTGAGCACCCAGCTCTGCTCCTCTGCATCGCAGACACTGCCCTCCCTCACAGTGGCCCTGGAAGATATGGCCTCTCCACAGGTCTTTCTAACTTGAATAAGATAGATATCTTTTGCAAATTGAGCACCTAATTTGCTGCGTGCCAAAATACTTGGCATTTTAAATTAAATATCCTTATGACTCAAGTCTTAGAGATTCTTTAGCAGTTGAACATCTCGTAGGTTCCTGGAACCATGGATGTCCTCAGCCCACAGTATGGACAGGATCATGGTGAGTGGAATTTGGCAACCTCCACCAGCTTGTCCTGTGTGTCCTTGCCACTGTCCTTTGAAAACCCATGCTAGTTCTGCTTCTCCCCATCTTTCTTTTTTTTTTTTTTTTTTGGTACTGGGGATTGAACCCAGAGGCATTCTACCTCCAAGCCCGATTTTATTTCTTATTTGAAAATAGGGTCTCACTAGGTCACTGAGAGCCTCGTTAAGTTGCCAAGTCTGGCTTTGAACCTGCAATCCTCCTGTCTCAGCCTCCCAAGTACTAGGATTACAAGTGTGCGCCACCACGCCTGGCTCATCTCCCCATCTTTCAAACAAGGGACTTGATTTTGAGTAACCAACAGGCCAAGCTCATCACCCAAGCTTATGCACAGTCGGACTCTGGCCCCTGACCATCTCTTACCACTCTGAGGAAAGCCCCTTTGTGTTCCCTGTACAGGTCCAGGAGTTCCTTGACTTAGTCCCAAGAAACCCATCATAAATTGAAAGTATCATAAGTAGAAAATGCATCTAACACACTTGACCTACCAGACACCACAGCTCAGCAACACAGTACACTGTAGCATATCAGCTGTGTGTCCGTGTGTGTGTTCCATGTGTGTATGTGTTTCTCGTGATCGCGTTGCTGCCTGGGAGTTTCGGCTCACTGCCACTGCATTGTGAGAGAATATCATACTGCAAACTGCCAGCCCAGAAAGAAAGCCAAATTCGGAACTCAAAAGTACAGTTTCTACTCAAAGCATATAGCTTTCGAAACACTGCTTAATCCAACCATTGTAAGTCAGGGCTGTCTGCACTTTTTTCGGGAAGATAACCCAATCCCCAGGTTCTGCATCCATGGCACTGGCTGTGAGCCGCCTCTGCTGCCCATTAGCATTTAGCAACTGGAGCTGCTCCTGGGTGTATTTACTCCATCTCTGTGGGTCTGCCGCAGCCCCACATTGCAAGACTTGCAGGAACATGTGGGGGGTTCTTGCTGCCCCTCTCACCTTCCCCAGTGCAATTTTGAGATGTGGCGTCCACAGTGGGGTCATTTTTAAGGACACCACAGTGGGGCTGGTTGAAGGTGCTTTGCAGGTCAGGACAAGCTTTGTCAGGCAGCTTCTGCCAGGTTTTCATCCAGGTTGTTTGCCCAAGACAAGAAATGCCTTCAGAAGTTTAAAAAAGGTATTGGGGTTTCTTAATTAAGCTGCCCACAGATAGCAGAAATTTCAGTAGACGCTGCTTAACACTTGATGACAACTGTCATACCAGACTAAGAGGCACAGATTATAATCCTAACACCCTTTAATCAGGGCCAACCGCAGATCTTCAGAGAAGCCCTGCAGCCACACCTTACTAGGATATACTTGGTGATAACAGCCCTGGCATTGAGGGCCCAGAGCTACCCACATCCACACCAGCTCTGCCACTCGGGCTTTGGGATACTTGCCACTATTCCCATTTTGCAGATGAGAAATCTGTTAACTTGCCCAAAGGCACTCAGATTGTAAGTGACAGGTTGGGGCTTCAGGCTCAGGCCATGGGTCTTCCCGGTCTGGGCCACACCAGCTCTGTTTTCCTCTCTCTGCCCTTCCTCCCAGCTTTCTGCCACCCTCTGGATATGATCCCAGTACATGCGTGTCCACATCTGGCCTCTGTGAGTCCTGGACTCTACAGTGCAACTAGGACTTTGCATCCTAGCTGCACTGCGGATACTGCTTCACAAGGGAGGGCTGGCACTTTAGCACTTCCTGCTATTCAATGATAGGGAAGAGAATGAAATCATCACTTCTTTAGGAGTACCTTCTGAGAATCTTTTGTGGGGAAATGAGTACCTACTACCCTCCATTTGATTATGACTGAGAAAACCATTATAATACATAAAGTTGGCAAGAAATCTTAAAAAGGAACTAGGCAGAGCAATTGTATGCAACAGAAAATCAAAATCCATGCACAAGAAATTGCTGGCAGAGGCAACTGAAGAAGATGGGCTGAGTTAATGTAGGTCACAGAGCACCTGGATTCATGAAGCAGTAGGTAGGTTCAGATTCAGATGAGTGTTGAGGCTGATGGGCCAAACGGGCTTGTCCTCCCCAAACTCTAGAAAGGTTCCGAGTCAGCTTTAAGTGGTGGTTTTAGTTGTGGCTGGTTAAATAGAACTTGGAAGGACACCTGGAAACCCTATAGATAGAAAAGTGTTGGCAACTTGGGAAATGGAGTTTATTCACTGGGAAACATGTTGAATTGCAGGACCCTACCCTGGGTCCTCATAGCTTAGGTTGAGCTGCCCCAAGGAGCTTCCTGTGGGGGAGGCCAAAAGCAAACTAGTCCAAAAACCCCTTCATAGAAGGAAGCACTATTGACAACCCACCCTACGCCAACAGCTCTTCCCAGCAAGAAAGCCTGGCCAGGCTGTGGGCAGACAGCCACTTAAATACCCAGCAAGCTCAGAACTATTCAGAAGCACCTAGGAGCATCATCATGTTTTGGAAAGATACACACACACACACACACACACACACACACACACACACAGCCCCAAGAAGACTGGAGGCCAGGGAGTCTCTGTCAGGCAAGGCCTCCCTGCCAGACTCGGACCCACTGTCCGGGATTTGGCTTACCACCCAGGGAAACAGACCTTCATTCCCAAAACCCCAACATCCAGGGTCCAGGAGTACAGACACTTTCTCCCTGATACCTGTTCGCTGATGCTCCACAGCAAAGGGCTGATACCTCTTGTTAGTGAGGGTCCCACCAGAGGTGTTGACAGCTAAACTGTGCGTGTCAGCCAGCTGAGCACATTTTGTGAAAAACCACACGCTGCTTTTTAAATGCTAGGCGTGCGTCTCTGCCTTGGTTTGCTGTTTCCTGGTATTTCGTACAAGCTGGAATTTTCCTTGTTCTGCTTTAGTGAAGGTTGTTCCTTCCGCTTTCATTGAGTTTTTACGTTAACACCTCAGGTTGCTGTGTATGCGTGAGTGCACACATACGCATGCTCACACCCAGCCAGGCAAGAAGAGAGAAGGAAAAAAGGTAGTGACACTATTGGTGCAGGCTTGCCTCCCCGCTCAGGGATGGTTGGGTGTTTTACAGGAAATGTCGCCAGTGAAGTCCCTCAACCTAGTTGCACACGTGGCCACTAATAAAATTTCTTTGTTTTCAGCAACTGGAAGAAAAACTCAAAGGCCAGGCTGACTATGAGGAGGTGAAGAAAGAACTGAAGTAAGTATGGAAAGACCTATGGCCCTTCACGAGCTGGGGCTCACTAGGACCATCTGCTAACAGGCCGCGCAGCATCAGGCAGCCGCCCCTGTTTGCACTCATGTCTCCACACCTGCCTGTAAATTCAGCCAGAGCTCTGGATCCCCAGCACCGTGGGTGTTTGCACTCAGGCCTCTCCCAGAATTCTTTGGACTTTTTATAAGACTTTGTGCAATTAAAGTATTCTGGCATGCGCAGTCAGGGAAATACCTTTACAGAAAGTATAAAATGGCTTATTTCTCAGGTACGAATTCCCCAAACAGAAGCAGAGCAGAGGAAGGAAACGCTTTCCACTTGAAAGTATGCACATGACCTCACACCTCCAGGGCCTTGGCACTCCGGGCCTCCTTTTCCCAGATTCTGTCCCCCTGTGGGGCTATAGCTGAAAGCTGGTCATCTGCCAGTGCTACTGCCTACATCTTCAGACATAGTTCCCATCTTGGGCCCCAGCTCCTTCCCAGACCTTTTACCTCAGACTTCTCCCTCTGAGCCTGCCCCTGCCATCTACAGGCCTCATCCTCCTTCTTGTCCCCCAACCAGTCCATCATGTTCCCAACTCACTGACCTCTCCCCAGCCTGAAGCCCATGGTCCAGATGTACACCGCTCCCCTTGACTTTATACCAGGCCATCCCCAACCTCCCCTTGGCTTCACCCTCCATTCCTGGGTTGTCCAACACTGCAGGGGATGTGGCCACAAAATATCAACCAGCTCCCTCAGCTCTCTCTCCTCTGCCCCCCAGCTGCACCCTAATTGACTTCTCTCCCCAGATGTCCTAGGCCTGTGCTTTCTGGAAGGACAGGCTCCTGCAGCTTCTGCTCTACCTAAAATTCTGCCTTCTGCTCCTGGCCCTCCACCCCCATCTCTTCGGGTGTCCTCTCTACCTGTGCCCGAGTCCCTTCCTCCCTGCCTCCTCCTGCCATTCCTTCAGCCACTATCTCCATTAAAGATGTTTTCAGTTTCTCATTTTAAGACAAGCCTACCCCCACACTGGCCATGTTGCTCTTTATATTAATTCCATTCCTTCGGGCCTCCTTAAGCTTTTCTTGGTCATGACCTCCAGGTGAGGGGACTCTTCTGGTTCCCTCAGTCCCTGTCCCCAGCACACTCCCTCCCTACATAGGCATCCTCCTCTCTGGCTGCACACAGCCTCCGCCAGCACCTCCTTGGGTGGCCCCTTTAGCCTCTCTATGCTTCCAACCCCAACAAGCTCTGTATCCCCACTCTCTGCCCCATTTCCACTTCAGGGGCATGTTTTTACCTGGCTGACCTTCCATACTTCTCTCCCTTTCCCCAGTCTTCCCTTTCTAGTACCCTTCTTCCCCCTTCAAAAAGAAAAAAATATATAGAAATGAGGCCTTCTAGTTTTGAGACAGAGAAAGTGTTATGAAAGCCTTGGCCCAGCCCCCTACCTCCCACCCTGGGATTCAGTCCTACACCCCCTCCCCTGTGCTCATCTCCTTCCCTGGGAAGACTTCTATTCCACTTGCATCTGTGCCTGTCCATTCCCACCCAGCTGCAGGCTGGCCCTCACCTTCCCTCCAGAACTACCCGTCCGCACCCCCTAGTTGCCCACTTTCTCCCCCACCCCATCCCAGCCCCTTTCATCGCATCTGTGCACTGTGGCCTTTACCATCGCATACTCATCTGAAAGCTCCGCACAGAGACTTTTCAGCTGAAATGTGTTCCTGGCCCCCCGCTCCCTTGGACACATGCCTATGTCTCCTTTTCATCCCTGCCCTGTCCAACTCCCACTGCCCCAGACAGGAGGCTGTCTTTCCCTTCTCAACTCCCCGGGCCCAGTCACTGCAGTGGTCTGTAAAACATCCTGTTCCAACCCAATGAGATGCCTCCTGCCAAGGATGCCCAGCAGGTTCTCTGTTTCAACAGACCATTTGGAGTTTTATGGTGTAGTGGCCTGCATGTTTCATAGGGTGCATGTCAGGGCTGGTTCCGATTCTCCGCTGTGCCAGGCACATGACAGGTCGTTAGCAAATATTTATTGAATAAATGGAGAGATGTTTGTATTTTTAGTACAGAATGAGTATCCTTTATCCAAAATGCTTGAGACCAGAAATATTTTGAATTTTGGACCCTAATGGATTTGGGGGATATTTGAATATACACATTGAGATACCTTGGACATGGGACCCAAGTCTAATGAACACAAAATTCATTTGTTTCGTGTGCCCCTTCTACATGTAGCCTGTAAGGTAATTTTATGCAGTGTTTTTAGTAATTTTTAATAATTCTGTACATGAAACAAAGTTTCACAGTATGGAGTTGTTTATGTCCACACTCAAAAAGTTTTGGATTAGCCGGGAACGGTGGTGCACACTTGTAATCCCAGTACTTGGGAGGCTGAGACAGGAGGATCACAGGTTCGCAGCCAGCCTCAGCTACTTAGTGAGGCCCTCTGCAACTTAGTGAGACTCTGTTTTGAAATAAAAGATAAAATAGGGCAGGAGGATATAGCTCAGAGGTAGAATCCCCCTCGGTTCAATCCCCATTTCCTCAAAAAAAAAAGTTTTGGATTTCGAATTTGGGATTCTCAGCCTGTATAAGCTCATAGACTTATAGACTCACTTAGCCTTTCAATACGTGATCCTAAAGAAGATATCCAACAAGGGACAAGAATATAGTTGCAAACAAGGTGAACCCACTAAGGAAAGAAGTTTGCCCAGACAACTCATCTCCTCTCTCTGGCATGACATGAAGGGGCCCAGAGTTGTTTTATCATTTTCAGTAGTACAATATAAAGTTGCTTGGTTTCCTCATGTTAGCTCCTCCTCATTCCTAGTTTTGTTAGTTTACATGAAGCACAGTCATGATGCACAGCAGCCCTGGCTGAGGGTGACCTCCCAGGCTCTGGGCCCTTTGCCTCTGGCAGCATCATTACACATCGTGGTATCTTGAAGACACTCCCATGAAGCTTAAAGGAGGGCAGAGGCTAACTCCACGGCTGGCCACAGGAGTGCTGGAGGGTCAAGCTAACTCTGCGCCTGTAAACCTCCGTGTGCATCCAGCTCACCCCAGGCCTTGTCGTCTGCATGGGATTTAAAAGAAGCACTCGGCAGCTTCTTAAGGCCCCACGGACTTGCTTCCCTGTTTCTCCCTGGTACTGGCGGGAAGAAAGGACTGTCCAGAGCAAAAAGAACATGAGAAACAGTAGTTCTGGAGGTCTGCCCTCGCTCAGCTGCTGGTTTGCTCAGTCAAGTGACAGGGCTGCAGCCTGAGTCAGTGCTGATGGGAACACTGCAGCGCTACGCCTCCCTGCCACACCTTCGTCGCTAACATTCCTTCCCAAACCTGGGACTGCAGAGTAGGTCTTCTCTCCTCAATTTTGAGCTGCCACAGTGTGGGGTATCACTCTGCCTATTTCCCCTGATGTATAGGTGGATGCCAGTTACCTAGTGAGCACGTGGGCAGTCACCAGGGGTAATGAGTTCCCCCTCCCTGGCTTTCTCCAGAGAACTTTTTCATTCCCTTTAAGTTTCACAAATACATTCCACTTGAAACAATGTGATGTCTGTATTAAACTTTAAAATTATACTCTGAACAGACCTGGTGTGATTCCATATGGAATGATTTACATGCTGAGCAAAAAACTTTTGCTAGCCAACTGCTAGTTGAATACTAGTTATTCTAAAGACATTATCAGATTAAATTCCTGCCAGGGAAGTTGTTAAAGTTGTCAGTTCCTCAGTTCCTGGAGAGCAGGAAATTGTAACGTTAATGCTTATTAGCGTGGTTGTATCAAAAGGTATAAGTAGAAAATAACTGTTTTGTCTTGTTCTTTCAGTATCCTGAAGTCCATGGAGTTCACTCCGTCGGAGGGAGCTGGGACGCAGGTACACAGTCTCACTTTGCTTTCAGAGTTGGTGGCAGCAGCACTGCTGATCATGGCTGGTCCCTGGACCTGCTTCTCCATCTCCACCTTTACATAGGCCTCTCACTCACAGTGATGAGTCATTCTTCAAGAACATTTAAGCAAGTGAAAGCAAATGATCCTTAATTAAAAACAGAAAAGTCAGTGTTTTCCAAACTGCTAACTCGATACCAGTGTTGTTGTGATTTTACTTGGGCAGGTACTAAGAATGTGGATAAAAACAACTTCAAGGGCTAAGGGTACAATTCAATAGTAGAGGACATGCTTAGCATGCCTGAGGCCCTGGGCTCAATCCTGGCACCAAGGGGGAAATAAACATTCCAGGTTGTGCTGAAGATCAGCCACAAGTAGATTGGCCTAGGAACATTACATGTGCAGAAAGAACCTCAGTGGAGAAGGTACAGGGGACAGGATGGCGGCAGCACCCTGTTGTCTGGTAGCCAATTAATTCCCATCATGAAGTTGGACGCAGCAATACATGGCTATAATCCGAGCTATTCAGGAAACTGAGGCATGAGAATCTCTTGAGCCCAGAAGTTCGAGGCCAGCCTGGGCAGCATAATGAGACCCATGTCTTATTTTAAATGTTTTTAATTAAAAAAATTAGATCATAAGTGAAATCTTGCCCTTGATGGCCAGAAGGCAGCTGACATCTTCATGGCTGGCAAAAAAATAAAAAAGGTTTAAGCCGGGCGTGGTGGCGCACGCTTGTAATCCCAGTACTTTGGGAGGCGGAGACCGGAGGATCCAGGTTCGCGGCCAGCCTCAGCTCTCTCGCTCTCTCTCCCTCTGTCTCTCTCTCTCTCTCTCTCTCTCTCTCTCTACTTAGTGAGGCCCTCCGTAACTTCGTGAGACCTGGTTTCAAAATAAAGTATAAAATATAGGGCCGGGGTGGGGGGGAAGCGCGGAAGTAACGACCCTGCGTTCACTCCCCGGTACCGCAAAAACAAAACAAAACAAAACAAAAGGTTTACAATTACTTCCTGACTCAGGCAGGTGTCTCTGTAGCCAGTCCTATTGCCAAATGAGGCCCATTCCTGACTGGGGCAAAATAGAGAACAGTTAATTGTGTAAAAGCCAGGCTAGTCTAAGAAGAAAAATTACCTCGACTGAAGTTAATTCCTTTTCAAAGAAGCTTAAAAGTTTTCCTTGTGCCCGTTGACTATCCCTGGAAGAAATCAGCACTCTGTGACGAGTATCACAGTCAGATAGAACACATGGGTGGGGAAGCAGGCAGACAGGGCACTTGGTTGGCGGGGCATGGGAAGCTGATGGGTGGCCGGCCCTGAACTGAGCCCCATTCTGCCCGGTCTAGGACGCGGCCAAGCCCCTGGAGGTGCTGCTGCTGGAGAAGAACCGCTCCCTGCAGTCCGAGAATGCTGCACTGCGCATCTCCAACAGCGACCTGAGCGGTAGGTGCACAGGGTGTCACGTGTGGTGCTTGGTTCGCTTCCAGGGGTCAAGGAAGAGGAGGGTGAACCGTGAGTCTGAGCTCATGCATGGCAGGTGCGCCACCGGTTGACAAGGACTTTGACTAACCTTGAGTGTCGGGTGTCCCCCCTCCTCACTGCTCTGCCCCACCCCGCAACAAGATGCGCGTGTCTGCGGAGGTCAGCTAGGGGCAGCGTTGCCGAGATCCCCGGAGGGATGACCTGAGGATGTTGGCTTTCTGATCTTTCTCTAGTTGTGCCGTGAACAGGCCAGGGGCAGAAGCAAACGCAGCCTCTCTTGGGGCATCTCCAGGGGCTGCTTAGAGGGGTTGCCCACCCTCCTAGGCTCAGTGGCGCTTTTCTTCCTTTGTCAGGTTTTCCTTGGGGATGTGTCCCCCATCCTTAGCCTTTCTTTGCTCGTCCCAAAGTGGTGGCGTCACTGACTGTGCTTCTGGTTTGGCAGCTGGTAAACGTGTAAAGGTTCTGGGCTCCGATGACATTGCGTTCTTAACGTGTGCGTGCCTTCGATCGTGTGGACTCGGTGCGGTGCATTCGCCTCAGAACACGTGGCGTGAGCGACCCCATCGGTCCCAAAATGTCAGTGTTTGCTGCTCCTCAGGCAGGGCCCTCTGGTAATAGCTCGAATGCTAGAGGCCCCGTGCGAGGCCCGCGACCTGTGGACTCTTTCCTGTGTGTGTTACCAGCTCCCTGTCACTCTAGCAGTTTGAACCTTTGTCCAGGGGATTCTCCAGGCTGCAACGTACAAGAAAGGTGCAAACATGAATGCATGTGGCTTGTTTTGGGGGGCCTCGTTTGGCTGATTTACAAATTCAATCGAAAAACAAACCAACACACCTCATTGGCCCTTGTAAAATCTGCACTTTTTTTTCCCTTTTGTGGGGCAAACTTTGCATTCTGGTCTTGGTTTTTTTTCCCTTTTGAATCCCCCATAATGCATTCTGTTTGCCCTTCCTTGTAGGGTCAGCCAGGAGAAAAGGGAAAGACCAGCCTGAGAGTCGGCGCCCTGGACCCTTGCCGGCCTCCCCTCCTCCTCAGTTGCCCCGCAACACGGGGGAGCAGGCTTCCAATACTAATGGTACACACCAGTTCTCACCAGCGGGGTTAAGTCAAGACTTTTACAGCTCATCCCTGGCAAGCCCCAGCCTACCCCTGGCTTCTACAGGAAAATTTGCACTAAACTCTCTCCTCCAACGACAGCTAATGCAGTCCTTCTACTCCAAGGCCATGCAGGAAGCAGGAAGCACAAGCATGATTTTTTCAACAGGTCCATACAGCACAAACTCCATATCTTCCCAAAGTCCATTACAACAAAGCCCAGATGTAAATGGCATGGCCCCATCTCCCAGCCAGTCAGAAAGTGCTGGGAGCATCTCCGAGGGCGAGGAGATAGACACTGCAGAAATCGCCCGGCAGGTCAAAGAGCAGCTGATCAAGCACAATATCGGACAGCGCATTTTCGGACATTATGTCTTGGGACTGTCTCAAGGGTCTGTGAGTGAGATTCTAGCCCGGCCGAAGCCATGGAATAAGCTGACCGTCCGCGGCAAGGAGCCATTCCACAAGATGAAGCAGTTCCTCTCAGATGAGCAGAACATCTTGGCCCTTCGCAGCATCCAAGGCAGACAAAGAGGTGAGAGACGCCCAGGGGTTGGCGCCAGCGTGAGCCCGCCACAGGGCTGTGTGTGTATGTGTGTGCACGTGTGTCTGTGTGTGTGATGAAACATTCGTACATCACATCAGGTAAAATTCAGTCCAGTTCTATCATTTCCAGAGCTCAAGGGTCAACCGGCATGAGCTAAAGTCATTAGATTTGGGAGAGCTGGCCTTGGAATCTCACTCAGCACCTCACACTTAGTAAATTCAGTCTTCCGTTGCTATGCATTGAGTTGGAGGGAATTGCATTACACACGGCATACCAATGCATATAGCGTGCCTGGGTCCGACTGGCCTGGGGGAGCAGCCCTGGGGTACCATACAGCCCACTGGTGCAGCACTGACTGGGCCCGGTCCTCAGACAGTACTGGCCATGTGGGGTGAGCCTATCAACGCTGCCTTTCTCCTCTCCCCACACATCAGAAGAGAATGTCTCCTGTGGTCACCTTACATCATTTATGTCCCATTAGTGATTTTTGTAGTGCAATGAGCAAAATATGCCTGCCTTGAGTAAAATACATGAAAGTTTTATTCAGACATCCTTCCTACCCTATCCTCCATAATAAGAAAAAATCAGTCACATCCATAGCATAAAGAATCCCTTCCCTCTTTAAGAACAGGGCATCCATGTGCTAATTCAACAGGAATACAGAGAGGGAATTTGTCAACTGCATTTAAAACACCCTGAAATTTAGACTCAAACAGAGAAGGGAGATGTTCCGAATGGCATCAATTTGCACCAAGAATGCCGAGCGTTCTATGGTGATGTTAACTGAAATTGAATGTCTCTGGATGATTAATGTGAGCTTCGTTTCGGGGCTGGCGGGTGACTTGCTCGGAGGCAGCTCTCCCTTCCTTTGACCCTGTTGGCAGTGATGCCGCAGGCTGCTCCTTAGGTTTGCCTATGTCCTCTTGCAGGGGAGCAGTGGCCTCTACAGGCTGGTCAGCCAGGAAAGGGCCTCTCGGTAGTTTCTAGAAGCTCCCAAGTTGCACAGGAAGCCCTGAGCCCTTTCTTTAGCGACAGGCGGCTGAGATTTCATGTCACACAGCCCATATCGTCGACGCCACCATTCCCCTGATTGTTTTGTTCTTACCACACTTGTTTTTCAACAGAGAATCCAGGCCAGAGCCTGAACAGACTATTTCAGGAAGTACCGAAACGAAGAAATGGGTCTGAAGGTATGTCGCAGGCAGGTGTTTTTCTTTGCAGTCAGTAACCTAGGAAGCAGCATGTCCTTAGCTGTGTATTTGGGTTAAAACTGTGCAGTGTCATTCTGGCCTGGAACCTGATGGAAAAACAGCTAGTAAGTATAAAACAAAACACGGGTTCAAGGACGCCCAGCCCCTTCTTCCTGAGCTGCCTGTACTCTACCGAGCTCAGACCAAGTAACAAGAGATGTCCCTGAGATTAGTCCCCTAAGCACCATCCCAGTCCCCTCTGATTCCAATTCTGCTAGGCCCATTTTCTCAGAAGCAGGGGAAAGAATAACAGTTACTGCTCTGAGAAAAATCAGGTGACCGCATCAAACTACTTATTGCTGCTTCCTTAAACTTTTAACTCTGAAATAGTCAAAGGTTCCACATAGTAGACAGATTCCAACGAGATTGGTTCTCCTGTAAGCCAAACCCCACTGCGCTCCTTGGAGTTGCGTCTTTAATGGGGCTTCATCCGGTGGTATCCTTGTTTTTAAATGGTTTAATGTGGCGCTTCATATTCAGTAAGGTAGTGAACAATCAAAATATATGAGTGGTTTCCAGAAAGAACTGGGGTCGGCCCCTGGGCCCTAGTCCCTCCAGGGTGTCTGCACGTGTGGCTGCTCTGCAGAGCACCACCACGTGACCAAAAGAATGCACTTCAGCAATCCGCAGGCTTCTCTCCTTGTTTGTAAATTCCAAAAAGACAGTATGTAGACATAGATTTCTAAGTTCAGCCTTATGTCTCTTCACCTGGTGCATCCGATGATTGATGGAGGGTTGGGCTCAGCCCTTTGCCCTCCCAGTTTTTCTGGTTTGGGAAAAATAAACGTACAGAGACTGAATATAGTCCCAAGCCGAAGCAGTTGTTGGAGATGCTTTTAGATGACTCATGAAAAGCATTGCCTTTGACTCTGTCATCTTTTTTAAAAAATACTGCATTAAATGATCTGTCCTCTCTGGTACCACCCCATGGGCAATGGCCAGCTCAGGTGAATGTGAGAGCCTGCCCTGCTGGCAGAATAACATCTCCCGCGAGGCGGTTCGGCCAGATGCCTCCTGCATGGCGGCTCGTAAATGCTGTGAGGTCACTACTCGCTGCAAGTACAGGCCGATGGGAGGCCCACCGTCCTCTTTACTTCACCAGCCTCAACTCAGGGTCATTTATCAGAATGATGTCTTCATGCAGCACTGACTTTTCACTTGAAGTTTGGGTTTGATATCATTGCTGTGACTTCTCCCCACAGGTAACATCACCACCCGGATCCGAGCCTCTGAGACTGGTTCTGACGAAGCAATCAAGTCCATCCTAGAACAAGCCAAGAGGGAACTCCAAGTGCAGAAAACTGGTATGGCCTCCACTTCTCCAACCACTGTCTTTCGAACTTAATTAAAAGAATTGTCATGAGTGCTCTGATCAGCAGTAATTAACTTTATATAAAAAAAACAACCTATAGTAAGCATCTGTTTTCAAGCATTTAGGTATGTGTAGAGAAGAGTGGGTCTGTGACCTGTCTTGCTAACAGTTACCACTCTTTTTATTTTATTTATTTATTTATTTATTTATTTATTTATGTATTTATTTATTTATTTTGGTACTAGAGACTGAACCCAGGGTCTTTCTGCCTCCGAGCTACACCCCCAGCCCTTCTTATTTTTTATTTTGAAACAGAGTCTCGCTAGTTGCTAAGACTAACCTCAAACCTGTGATCCTCTTGTCTCAACCTCCCAAGTACTGGGATCACAGGCTTACGCCACCACACTGGCTACCACTCTTCTTTTAATGTCATTCGTTAGCACTGACTCAAAAATATCCTCCTGGCTTAGAAACTCCTTGGCTTAAATTAGCAGGTAGTTTCTATCAAAGATCCTTTTTTAAGTGCAGTGCAGGCTTTTGTTATTGGGTTATTATAATACTCATCCAAATGCAACTGTAAAAGAATGGGCAAAAAATAAGCCCTAGCCGGGCGTGGTGGCGCACGCTTGTAATCCCAGTACTTTGGGAGGCGGAGACCAGAGGACCCGGGTTCGCGGCCAGCTTCAGCGCTCTCTCTCTCTCTCTCTCTCTCTCTGTCTCTCTCTCTCTCTCTCTCTCTCTCTCTCTCTCTCTACCTAGTGAGGACCTCCGCAACTTCGTGAGACCTGGATTCAAAAAATATTATATAAATAAAGTATTAAAAAAATAGGGCCGGGGGTGTAGCGCAGAGGTAGAACGCCCCTGGGTTCAATCCCTGGTACCAAAAAAAAAAAAAAAATAAGCTCTAACAACTGTGTGATGGACCTGAATGTTGCGAGGAAGGAGCAGGCAGCCTTTGGGGGTAGCTGTCCACCCCTAGAATCTGAGCCCCTGGAGAGCCACATTTTCTGAGAGGACAGAGCCTCTGCTTCAGCTTTTCTCCAGTTGAACTTCGATTGTTAGGGAAGGGCACCACACTGCAGACCCAGATCATACCTGTGGGGAAGGACACTGAGTTGAGTCCTCTTGCTGGGGTTCAGCCTGCTCCATCCCCATGAAGCCCTGCTCTGCAGAGCACCTCCCCTACAGGCCTGGTCACAGGGCTCCTGCATGACAGCTGAGCACGGGCCACCTGCTGGCTAGTCACTTGATCCTCCCCCCTCCCGTGGGTCATCATTGGATAGCTTGGTACTCCCCTCTGGATAGTGGGCCTGGGCTGGGCATCTCCCCTATCTTATCCTGCTCAAACTGAATATTCATAACCTGGAGGATGGGTTTTGTCATTCTGTTATTCCTGGTTATCCATCTCAGCCTCAGAGATAAAATAATTTGCCCAAAGTCATTAGATGGTAGGCTAGATGAAGTCCTGATCTCCCAACTCTAGTACCAGCACTTTCCTATCTGTTGCCATCTGAAGATCCTTCTTCTGAAGATCCCAGAGAGGTAGGACATTGTCCCGGTGGGGTCTAAGCCTGACAGTGGATGGAACCTTCGATCCAGTGTGGATCTTGCTCCCCCGGCCAGAGTCAAGCTGCCTCCTGGTGGCTCAACAGTCAGAACTCTTAGCAGGGCAGCCCTGGTGGGGACCCAGAGAGGAAAGGCCCACTGTGAGGTGGGATGCCCTTTACCACCCGTTTCTTCTCCACGCCATGGTTCCTTCAACTGCAACACCATGAGCTGCCTGAGCTGGAGGAAGCAGGGCCCTCTCTTAGGTAGAAAGGTGCTTGAGAAGTAGCAAAAGTTGTGACTGATCAGGCGAGTGGCACGTGCCTATAATCCCAGCTACTCAGGAGGCTGAGGCAGGGGGATCAAAAATTTGAGAACAGCCCAGTCAACTTAGTGAGAACCTTTCTCAAAAAAAAAAAAAAAAAAAAAAGAAATCTTCAAAGGGGATGCTGGAGGTGTAGCTCAGCAGTAGAATGCTTGCCTTTAGCATATGCGAGGCCCTGGGTTCAATCCTAAGAACCAGGAAAAAAAGTTGTCATTGTTATTTTTGGCATTAGCAGTTTTAGGCCTCTTTTAAAGTAGGTGAAGAGCCATCTGATAGGAGTGAAGGCATGTGATTTGGGGAACATGAGGCAGAGCTGGGAGGTTATAGACTCCTAAAACATCAAAGCCAGGACCTCCTGAAGGAGCACTGTGCCCAGTGGTTCTCAGCCAGGGCTGCACTACACAGTCAGACACACCAGGGGCAGGGCCTGGCCATGTGCATCTTAATAAGCCCTAGTTCATCACCAATCAGTCCATCAGCCATCCCACATCTACAGGTGTAAATGCTAATGCCTGTGACTTCCCTGGGCCACAGAGCCCCACGTTCCTAGCCCGGGGACTTCTCCTGAAACCCTGACACCACTGCCCTCCCCTGCCCTCCAGTGAGTCTGCTGCTGGCTACACCACCGGCATCCACCAGGAGAGAATGACTCACCCAAATATGGCCACTGATTGCCAGGAGACTCTGGTCTTTTGTTGCAGTTATTAATAGAAGTCATGCTTCCAAAGTTCAACAGAAACATGGGAATTGTGGGATGTAGCACAGGAGAACTGATGTTGAATTTAAAATTCTCCAGGAAAGGAAGCACAGAAGGGCGTGGCCCTGAGCATTTCCATGCCTCCCCCTGGGTCACACTCTGATAAGAAATCCATCTGGTGTGTGACAGGCCAGCAGGCCATCTAGCAGGAGTGTCAGTCCTCTGTGCTTGCTGCTCAGACAAGATGCTCAGATGTTTCATTGATGGGGAAATGGGAAAACAGCACACGTGGTTCTCCCAGATAATCCCTACCATGCCATGGGTCAAGGTACACTAAAGCACAGAGCCACAGGGGACAGTCCCACTACAATTTCACTCGTGTTTGCTCCTCACAGCAGAGCCAGCCCAGCCGTCTTCCGCATCCAGCAGCGGGAACTCTGACGATGCCATCCGCTCCATCCTGCAGCAAGCCCGCCGGGAAATGGAGGCCCAGCAGGCCGCCCTCGACCCTGCCTTAAAGCCAGCCCCGCTGTCCCAGCCCGACCTCGCCCTCCTGACACCCAAGCTCCTGCCTGCCTCACCCATGTCAACTGTGTCCAGTTACACTCCTCTGGCCATCTCCCTGAAGAAAACTCCCGCAGCACCTGAGGCCAGTGCCTCAGCTCTGCCCAACACCTCTGCCCTCAAAAAGGAGGCCCAGGACGTGCCCGGGCTGGACCCACAGGGAGCAGCCGATGCTGCACAAGGGGTCCTGAGGCACATGAAGAGCGAGCTGGGCCGCAGCGGTGGGTGGAAGGACCACTGGTGGAGCCCCGTGCAGCCCGAGAGAAGAAACCCCACTTCTTCCGAAGAGACGAAGGTTGAAGAAGCCGGGAGCGGGAAAGAAAAGGGCAGCAGCAGCCAGCCACGGGCCGAGCGCAGCCAGCTCCAGGGACCCTCCTCATCATCAGAGTACTGGAAAGAGTGGCCCAACGCCGAGTCCCCGTACTCCCAGAGCTCAGAGCTGAGTCTCACTGGAGCCAGCCGCAGTGAGACACCCCAGAACAGCCCTCTGCCTTCCTCCCCAATCGTGCCCATGGCGAAGCCCACCAAGCCCTCGGTCCCTCCACTAACCCCCGAGCAGTACGAGATCTACATGTACCAAGAGGTGGACACCATTGAGCTCACACGGCAGGTTAAAGAGAAGCTGGCCAAGAACGGCATCTGTCAGAGGATCTTCGGGGAGAAGGTAAGGGATTGTATATGGGGGCTTGGGTTCCCCTCTGTTCTCATGGCTTGGGACTAAGTATCCAATTAGGGGATGTGACCATCACTCATTTTAATTGACCCAAAAGCATCATGGTCATCCACTCCCAACCTTCATAGAAGCCAGCTGAGGAATGTTCCAGCTTCCTGGTTCCATTTGCTGAGCCCTGTCCTGGGCCAGGTTCTGGGCTTGGCCTCCACCTTGTGCCCTCCTTTGGACCTCTTGGCTATACTGTGGGGTGACTGGAAAAGT
The DNA here is from genome assembly GCA_004027185.1 of Glis glis. Lineage (NCBI taxonomy): Eukaryota > Metazoa > Chordata > Mammalia > Rodentia > Gliridae > Glis > Glis glis. The sequence goes on from PVJS01000385.1 coordinate 72,047, forward strand.
CATCTGTGACAGACGAGGATCCAAGGTTCAGGGAAGTTAACCACAGCCAAGTAGAGCCGAGAGGCACCTCTGCAGGCTGTTTTGGCCAAAGATCTGATCTGGCCAGATCACACAGAGGGACAGCTTGATAGAAAAAAACTACACAACCCCTGATTGTTTCTTTCTAGCACAACGCAGAAGACACTCAGGTATTGTCCGGCCAGGAGGCAAAGTGCTTTCCCAGAATACACACCTACAGGGGCCCCAGCAGAACTGCCCAGGGTGGCCCTTGTTTCCACAGCATCCCTCCCTGGCTCACGAAGGTGTAATCATTTGAGGGTGAACTTCCAGACCTTTCTGTTCCTGGCACCTCCCAGGTGACAAATTCTGGATAATGGAGATTTACCATGCCTGTAATATCTAAAATAAATATAATACCCCAATATCATTTTAGATTAAGTAATGAATTGCTAAACATAACTAGAAGCGCTCCACTCCCCTGGAAGGCAGCCTTCCCAAGAGGGCTCATGACTGGATCAGCAGGGGCCCCCAAGGAGCCCATGTCATTTACCCCCTACCCCCCACCCTGCCCTGCCTTTAGCACAAGTGTTTATAGTGTACTGTGCTGTGAATCTTTATGGTGTTTGTGAACTCTTTGTCCTGGTTTTGCAAAAGGTGATGGGGGTGCATAGAAATAAGGATGAGAATTTAAAGTCCCTTGAGATTTCTAGTTCAGTGTTGTAAAAATATCATTTGAGAACATTTAAATAGACATTTGTGCTCATGCCTTAAATTTAGCAGAGACTTAATAGTGTTGCACTTGTTTGGCCCATGAGTGCAGTTTATTCTGGAACTTGAGAACTTTTCAAAAGAATGATCGGATGCAGCCCCTAAATATCCCTGGGCTGCATCTGTGTCCTGGGTGGGGTGTTTGTGCCTATACATATGTATGGCCATATGTGAGCGTCAGAAGACTCGGCTGTGTACATGTAACTTGTCGATCATCTGCAGCTGAATGTTACTCCCAGACTGGTTCCCTGTCCCCACCGGCTCACCTCTGGGCCCCCACCTATGAGCAGCATGTGAACATTGAGAGCGACCCTCAGCAGAGGAGCCTGGCTTCACACGTCCCTCCAGCATCCCCACTCCTGCCTCTTGAGGGACCCTGGGCCTAGCACCCCAGCCTTTCCTGATGTCAGCAGGCAAAGAGCAAGATGCTTTCCAATGCTTCCTCCTCAGTTGTCAGGATGACAACCCTGTAGGATCCAGACTCTGGAGCAAGAGCCCAGCCTCCCCTTCAAGGCCACCCCTCCCCGGGAGCTGGTGCTGCGACTATAGAGATGGCCCACTCAGAACTCCACCCCTTGCCAGGTCGTCAGCCCACCAGTGATCATGTAGAACTTATCCCCCACCCCAAACTGTCACTGTCCACCAGGCCGTGGTTCTGTGCTCAGAAGCCAGCCCTAGACACATTCCCTGCGTGCCCTCATCGCACCCATATCCCCACTCAGCCATGTGTGCAGCGCTAAAGCACCTTGTGGTGTCATGGGCACTGATGGCCTTGTGTCTCTGGTTGCCACTTCAGGTACTGGGCCTGTCCCAGGGCAGCGTCAGCGACATGCTGTCCCGGCCAAAGCCATGGAGCAAGCTGACTCAGAAAGGCCGAGAACCCTTCATCCGGATGCAGCTCTGGCTGAACGGCGAGCTGGGCCAGGGTGTGCTGCCTGTGCAGGGGCAACAGCAAGGGCCAGGTAAGGGCAGCCTGCCCAGAGGGTCCGTGGGGGAGGCCCAAGCCGCCATCTCAGCAAGCCCAGCTGTGGCAGCCCCTGACTTGTTTGGCCACTGCAGGGAGGGGGGACAGGATCTGTTCAGAGAGGGGCCAGCACCCCGCTCAGCTGCTAGCTGCCCTGAGAGGCAGAGAACCAGCCCCTCCCTCCAAACCTGTTGCCATGGGACTGACTTTAGTTTTTAGGAGAGAGAAGATTGTGCCTGGCTAATTTTATAAGCAGCAGAAAATGAGTTACCAATTAAGAAAGTGCTGTTTATACATAAATATAGGTAAAAGTCAAGTAGCTAAATCAGGGAATTGGGAAGGAAAACCAGCCAAAGGCACAGAAGCAAAAGTGTCACAGGCAATGGCTTCCACCTGCTCCCAGCCTGGGGCCTTGGCTCTGTACAAATGGCGTTTTTCAGGCCTGTGTGGCCCCTGTCCTGTCATGAGGTCCTGGCCCTGGCTGTGAGCTGTGGGAACCTCCCTCCCTCCCCTTTTAGGCCTTTGTGGGTCTTCCACTGTCCCTCCTGATGCCTCCTGCCCCATTAGTGAGGAAGCTCGAAGCCCTGGGTTACTTCCCTGTTTAATTGTGCCTTTCTCTCCTCTAGTCCTCCACTCGGTGACGTCGCTGCAGGACCCCCTACAGCAGGGCTGTGTGAGCTCAGGTAACTAACCCACTTCTGTGGGTTCACGTGAAATCTTTCACTGCATTTTGTGGTCTCCTTCCTCCCACCTGTGCTGGGACAGCTTGAAGGGTTCCTTGGATATGGAGCCGATGAGCTGAAAGTACGTTCTCCTGTCCCTCACCCTGGCCACCACCACCGGTTCTCCATCTCCACCATGCTGTCATTTTGAGAGTGTCCTATAGATAGAATTATACAAGAAATGTCCTTTAAGGATTGGCTTTTTTCACTGGATATAATGTCCTTCAGATCCAATCAACTCATTGTGTGTAACAATAATTTGTTCACTTTCATTACTGAGTAGTGTCCCGTGGTACACGTGCACCCCAGTCCCTATTATTGTTTACCTATTGAGGAACATTTTGTTTGTTTCTGGGTTTAAGCTATTACAAATAAGGTTTCTACGGAAAAAAAGTACAGCATCCTGCTGGTACCTAACTCCCTCCTTGGCACCCTTTCTGATGGTGAGCAGGAGAGGTGGCAGCTGAGTGGAGAGATTGCCGTGACGTTCATGCACTGCTGTGTCCCTCCATTCTTCTGTTGGTTTGCTGGCATGAAGCCCTGTGTTCAGGGTTGGGGACTACTAAGTCAGAGGCAGGTTACACACTCAGGGGCTTCCAGTCTTAACAGGAGGGGACAAGGCACAGGCATCGCTATCCCAGCAGGATTGTGGCAGGGGACATCTCATCCATCTGGCAGACCTCCAGGCAACCTTCAAGTAAGGATACGGGCAGACTGGGGCATGAGCATGGGGTGACAGGAGAGAAGCCCCTGGGAACAACTCATGGCGTGACTGGATAGAGAGCCGGTGGTGCTCAGGAGAGGGGCCAAGGCTGAAATGGAGCCTGGGAGTAGGTGGCGGGTGCAGGCTGAGCAGCCTGGGCCTCCTGTTGGCCTTGCAGAGCCCTGAGGTCTCTGGTCGCACCTGTTCTCTCTGCCCTGAGGACTCCTGACCCCTGCTCCTGGGCTCCCCCTGCATCCCACCACTGATTCCCTCTTGCTGAGCCCACAGTGGTAGCTCAGCTTTTCTCACCCGGCTCTCAGGAACAGCCGGCATCCCGAGCCGTTCTTCTTTTTCCCTTTCTTTATTTTTCTAAATATGTTGATTAGTCTCCATATCCCATTGATTCATTGAAAACACAAACAAAGCTAAGTGAGGAGCGTGAAGCCCGCCAGCTTGCTAGGCTTACAAGGGGACACATGTACAGTGAGGGGAACAGCTGGTCGGCCTCACGGCGGCTGCTGCCAAGAGATCCCAAACCCACGCGCAGATGCAGCCAGAGCACGGCGCTGGCATTCAAGTTCCCAGTGGAGGTTTTTGTGGTTAGCTATTCTGATTTGGTTTTGTCCAAAACGGTGGACAGACAGAAGGCCATACCCCACTCATACCATGGGGTTCCATGGCTGGACTTCCAAGTAGGGTGGCTGTCCACCTTAAGAAGGATCAGGCGCCCTGCCTTCTCACTTCATTTCTGGGTTGGCCAATTAATTAGCAAGCTCCAGAGACCCCTGCAGCCCCGGCTCACATTCAGGATACAGTAGGGAAAATAATGGGCACAGTTGTTTGTGCTGGAGTTTTGTGGACATTTGCATGGGAAATTAGCCTGCCCCCTGCTCTAACGAGAAGCCGGCCTCCTCCTAAACTCCTGAGTGCATCGCTGCCCCATCAGAGGCAGGGCTGAACTTGGCAAGATGGGGCTGATGCTTTCTAGAGCAGAACCTCTTGTTCCTAAATAAAACAAGAAATCTCCCTCAGTCCAGGTCTCCCATGATCCATGCCAAAACCTCCGTGTCTGAACACATCCTCGAAGAAGGGCTTGTTTTTGTCCTACCAGATCAGAGCCACCATGCTAGAACATTCATATGACAGTCACATTTCCTACCTAGGAAAAACTCGCTGGCCTCCTAAGAGAAATGCAAATGATATTTATAAAATATGGAATTACTTTATAGAATAAAGTCATTTAAAACTCTTGGGGCATCTGCAGATTGAAAGGGGAAAAGAGGGAGGCGGCAAGACTCTGTATAAAGCAACATAGCAGAACTCGCCAATAGCTTTTGCAAATAGGTGTCAGGTGGGCCTCTCTCCCTGTGTCACCCTGGCAAGAGGAGAGGTCAGCCACAGGCCCAACGCTCTTGCTGTCAGTCAGCAATAGGGAGGCTACCAGGAGAAATAATAATTAGTGGCTATTATGGAGAAAAATGGGAAACTATTTCTTATATTGCACAAAGATAAAAAGGTCTTCATATCATGGTAGTAGCTGAGCAAAAATGTGTCTCTGGACCAGGAAGACTAGAAGGTGATTGTCAGAATGAAAAGAAACTATCATACAGTGACAGGATTAGAGGTGGCAGTTTCCCTTGTTTGGAATTTCTTTATCAGTTATTTTCTTTTCAAGAAAGTTTCTGAAAATTAAAGTATCTAGCTTACAGTGTATAGGATTTAGTTTTTGTTTTTTGTTTTTGTTTTTGTTTTGCGGTACTGGGGATTGAACCCAGGGGCATTCTGCCTCAGAGCCACACCCCTCAGTCCTATTTTTTTATTTTGAAACAGGGTCTCACTTAGTTGTAGAGGGTCTCACTGAGTAGCAGAGGCTGGCCACAAACCTGCAATCCTCCCGTCTCAGCCTCCCAAGTACTGTGGGATTTAAATTTTTAAAAATGGGACTATTCTGTTTTGGTGGTGTCAGTAAATCCTTAGGATCAATGACTATAGGAGATTCTAGACTCTTCCTTGACAGTTTTAAAAAAAAAAAGGAGTTTTCACTGTGGCTCCCCCAAAGGCAGAGGAAACCTCTGTCCTAGACTCCCACTGGGTTCTGATTCCTTCTCACCATGGCTACCACGGAATCATCCTAGAGGCCCCTCAACTCAGAAAGGTACTCTGTCCTGGGCAGCAGCTCCAGCTGGTCTCTGGAGCATGCTAGACATAGGTGGCTACAGGAAAGTGATTCCAACCCAGACCTGGTTTGTTCCTGGACAGTAGCGAGACACATTCAGGTCCTGAGAATCCAGGTACCCCTCCCAGCTGCAGGAGGACTTTAGAAGACCTGCCTTTCACCCACCCGGTCAGTGGCACCGTCAGTGATGGCTCTGTCTCATCGCAGAGCTCCTGGGGCCACATGGGAGGGCTGTGTGCTTCGTTGCTATGGTGATCAGGTGCTCTTAGAGCCACATGGTCTCACTCATCTAAGGGTGAACTGTGGACTTGGGAACCTTTTCACTAACGAATTCCCATCTGCTTCTTTCGGCCTGGTTCCACTGCCCCTCGGCATCCCAGGTTCCTTGGGGACCCATGTGCCCGCCTTGCTGATCAGTTTTACAATAAGGAGAGAGAAGCCCAAGTTTCAGTTGTGTGTTCACTTTTTTCCTCTCGGTGTATGTGACCGTTTCAGAGAACGTTGGGGGTGATGGCCTCGGGCATTAAGGAAGTCTGGTGCCATTTTCAATTGCCCGTGTCACTAGTGACCTGTGGCTGTTCCTTGGAGGCAGTTGAGGCCTTGGTGAAGAGTAAGGTGAGCAGTGGGCTCTATGCCATTCATGAGAAGCTTCTAAAGGGCGGGAGGTGGTTTAAAGGACAAATCTTGCCGGGCGTGGTGGCGCATGCTTGTAATCCCAGTACTTGGGAGGCTGAGACAGGAGGATCACAGGTTCGCAGCCAGCCTCAGCTATTTAGTGAGGCCCTCCACAACTTAGACCCTGTTTCAAAAAAAAGAATAAAAAATAGGGCTGGGGGTGTAGCTCAGAGGTAGAATTCCCCAGGCTTCAATCCCCAGTACCGTAAAAGAAAAAGGACAAATATTCAGCTATTAATATATTTCCTGGAAAATCTTCTACAAACATTGTTGTGCTGGCTTCTTTCAAAGTCTCAAGTACTTTGGGGGTGCAGGGTGGTATTTGATCTAACGTGGGTTACTTTACTTAAAGACGTGGTTACGGGTGGTCCTTGAAAATGCATCCTCCAAGGCTCCCTTCTGTGTGTCTTCTGTTCCAGAGAGTCCTCCCTGACGCCTGGCCTCACCCTGCATAGCAGTGGCAGTGCCAGGGGAGAGAAGGGGGCTGATGGAGACTTGAATTCTCAGAGCATGGCTTGTTTATCCATTAGGAAGTGTGTGTGTGTGTGTGTGTGTGTGTGTCTTGCTGGGGATTGAGCTACACTCTCAGCCCTTTTTTTTTTTTTCCTAATTTGGAAACAGGGTCTCACTAAATTGCTGACAGCATCACTAAGTTAATGAGGTTGTCTTCAAATATGTGATACTCCTGTCTCAGCCTCCAAGTACAGGAGTACAGGCATGTGCCACCATGCCCAGCTAGGAATTTTTTTAAAGGGAAGAAAACCTTGAGCAAACAGGGTAGGTGGGGGGCAGGTAACACAGGTAGGTAAGTAGGTAGAGGATCTTTGGATCTAGGAACCATCACATAATCTTATTCTTTTTTATTCCTTAAAACTCATTTCCTATTCACAGTTCTTTGGGGTGATTCATCTTTTTGCCCCTAGGGAAGGAAGGAAACAAGAGACAGCTCTAAAAAGGGGAGGATAAAAAGGAAGGAAAAGGACCCTCCTGATGCAACATTAGTAGTTGCATTAAGGAAAACTAACAGAAAAGAATCGCCTGGTACCCTCTGCTTGGGAACTTGTTGACAGGGGAGCATTTCTCAACTGCAGCTAATAAGCTATTCCGTCTGGGGCCTTCACACCACCTCCAACGTATCTTGCAGGCTGCCCAGTGAATGGTGGCCCATTCCCCTTGGATTAGACATAAAACATGCAGCTCTTTCCCAGCGTGGCTATCAGGAACTGTGGGTGCCAAGTCTCGTCCACCCATGGAGAATTCCACATCTCCCTGTCACCGTTGTCCATCAGCAGAGTGCCAGCTGCCTCAGAGATGACAGCTGCTGCAGGCTGGCTCTGCCGTGGGCGGCCCTAGGTGACATCACGTCCCCAGGGCTGAGGGGGACCTGTGGCCAGAGCCCCCCCATAAGGGACGGGCTGATGTGATGTGCCTTTTAATATGCATCATGGCTCTTGCTCAGTGCCCCCAGATGGCCAGGAAGCTATGTCCAGGTCTTGGTGCCTTGACTCAGCAGTGGGATTCTGCTACAGTGTCTGTCCTGAACTAAACAATCAGTTCCCCAGTTTAAATGACTTAACATCATTTGGATAGCATGATAATCGGAACAGAGGGGCTGATTGCGGCCCCAGAAAATTTCATGGCTAGAGCTGGTAAAAAAAAAAACTCTTGATTGAGCGCTGTAGACTAGATGGTGGTTGTTTTTGTTGTTTTTTTTTTCTCTTTGATGAAATAAATCAGCAAAAGAACAGGTGGTTCTCTCCAGACAGAATGATTCTAAGCCTCGTCTGAACAGCTGTAAAGATTTGCGTATAGCTGACTTACACATGGCCATAGACAACAGATCAAACACAGAAACACGGAAAGCCACATGTGGACTAGAAAGCGGCCCTCCCCAAGCAGGTCGGCCACTGGTCACATGGCCTGGGACATCAGCCTGGGGCACCACTCACTGACAGCACAGTGCCCTATTCGTTTCTTTCCTGCTTAGTGGTAGCCTGAACTGGAACATGTTTACTTTATCAAAGGAGACGTATTAAAGGAATTCTCCATGCCAGGCCAGACAAGACAGGTCTCTGGATTCAGGCACAACCTAGGTGCCTGGTAGCTGTCATCGGGCAAGCATGGGAGCAGTGCCAAGGGCCTCAAGGGTGGAGCGGGGCCACAGAGGACAGCAGGTCAGAAAGAGTGTCTCAGTGTGGGGGCTCCATGGTACAGGAGACAGGCAAGATCATGGCCTATAGGGAGTGTCAGGAAGAGATGAGAACGTGAGAGGTCCCCAATTTAGAAGCTTTGTTCTTCTAAAGTGACAGAAAGAAAGTGGTTGACAGAGGAACTTCATCATTTCTTCGTGTCTAATACTGTTATTATTGCTGTCTTAAAGTTTGCATAAGAAGAGAAGAGTGGACAGGCGCTGCAGAGGAGGTGACCTCAGGGATCAGTGACCTGCCCCGTAGCTCTCTTGGCCCCGGGGGCTCAGGATACATCCCCAAAGTGCCACTTGTCCCTGTGGGCACCATTTCTTTCTTGAGAGGAGATAGACCGAGTACTGCCCATTGGGGTTCTCACTGGTCACATTTGGAAGAGCACAGGCCAGAAGCTGGTGAGGGTGTGTGGACCCCAGGGGAGGCATCCCTTGCCTGAGAGTGAAGCAGGTGGATGACAGGGGCCACAGCTGTGTGATCAGGGAGAATAGCTTTCTCCACGTGACCATGGGAGTGGGGGCATCATGGCATCCGTGCATGGAGAATGGGCACTGCCCAGAATGACAAGCGACAGTATCCACTGCTGCTGCATCTGCCCCAGGCAGGCCGTAAGCGGAAACACCAGGAGACCACAGAGTTGGGCCTACAGTGAACAGAGAACCTCCCTAGAAAAGCATGTCACCAGAGGAAGGATCCAGGTGTTAGGGGGCTATGATGGCCTGGAGCCTAAGGTCAGGGCTGAGGAGGCTGTGCACCCCAGGGAGGGCAGGAATAGCCCTCAGGGACAAGGGTGCTCAGGCCACCTCTCCTTGGTGCACTGCAGTCTCCTCAGGGCCTGCCAGAGTGGACTAGGCACCAGCTTCTGGGTCCCTGGGATAAGGAGATTGTGGATTTACCTCTAACCAACTTTAGAAATGTGTCAACCTCCTCTCCGCCAAGCTAAGGCAAAGAGAGATTTGGTTGTGCTGTAATTGCCCCTTCTAGAGAGATCAGAGGTAGGCTGTGGAGAGGGCAGGTGACCCCCCAATTCACCCCGTAGGCTTGGGAAGGAGATGCTCACTGCAGGCCCCGCCAACCACAAAGGGAAGACACACTTCCCAAAAGCTCCCTTGAGGCACAGCTGATCAGGGTGAACGCTGCTTTCTGAGCCTTCCTAGCCACTCTAAACATTGTTCATGTGGGCACTTGCTGTGGGATCCGGAACCCACTGCCCTGTGGCATTAGTGCAGAAGAACAAAGAACATGTGGAGAGCCTTTTGTTCTTGTGACAGCCCAGCCCATCCCCCCTCAGGGACACTGCATCTACAGATCCCACACAGGCATCACAGGATGACCACTGAGCACCAGGGCCCACCTGAATGTGTTATTTCAAAGCAACAAATAGTGTTGTTGTTGAGGAAAGAAAGTGCCCATGCAAGCTCCCAAACCTCTGCGGGTATCTTGGGGTGCTGCTCTGGGCACAGCTCGACTAGGGGTCACTGCTCCCTGAGCGGAATGTGTTACTGGTCTCGTCAAAGATAGAACAGAAGCAGTAGCCCAGAGTCAGAGAATTGTTGCACTTTTGTCTTTCAATTATGATTTTTAGGGCTTTTGGAAAAATGAAATGGTTACAGAACACAAGTGTTAGTCAGCCTTCTGTTGCTGTGAGAAAATACCTGAGAAAACAACAAGAAGGAGGAAAGGGTTATTTTGGCTCACAGTTTCAGAAGTTTCAGTCCATGGCTGGCCAGTTCCATTGCTTTTATGCCTGTGATGAGTCAGACCGTTATGATGGAGCAAAGCAGCTCACCTCATTGCAGCCAGAAAGCAGAGAGAGAGGAAGGGACCAGAACACACCCCCAGTGACCTACTTCCTCCTACTAGGCCCCGCCTCCTACAGCATCCACCCCCCTCCAATAATGCCATCAAATTATGAATCCATCAGTGGATTAATCCACTGAGGAGGACAATGCCCTCATGATCCGACCACCCTCCCAACGGCCTCAGCTCTCAACACTGCTGCACTGGGAACTCAGCTTTCAATGCATGAGCCTTTGGGAGACATTCCAGAGCCAAATCATAACAAGCTTTAAATAGTCTGTACCGTGCGTGCGTGCGTGTGTGTGTGTGTGTGTGTGTGTGTGTGTGTGTGTATTTTGCTGGGGATGGAACCCAGGGGCATTCTACCTTTTAGCTACACCCCTAGTCCTATTTTATTTTTTACTTTGAAATGGGTCTCTCTAGGATATATCACAGATTTCCTTAGGAGAGGAATTTCCTCCTCTTCATACAGGAAATTCCTTATCTGGCTATACCATATTTTATTTAACAAATCACTATTGCAAATTTTTTGTTTTACCATTTTATGTTGTGCTGGGAGTTGAACCTGGGGCCTTGCATAATCCAGGCAAGTGTTCAACCACTGAGCTATAGCCCAGCCCCTGAGAGATATATAGATTGAATTTTAAGCAGTAACCTTCCTTGGGTCCCTGTGATAGCAGTGACTGTGTGACATTGGGCAAATGACTCAACCTCTCAGGTTCTTCTTTTATAAAATGGGAATGGTAGGGTTCCTGCCTCCTAAACTGTGAGGAGGTTTGAACAGGTTCGTGTATAAAGCTTCTAGAACAGCGGGGCCAACAGAGTAAGTGTCCTTTAAATGTTGGCTTTTGAAACGGGGGCTGTGGCTCAGAGTAGAGCGTTTGCATGCTTGAGACCCTGGGTTCCATTCCCAGTACCACAAAAAAAAAAAACACCAAAAACAAACAGATGGTGGCTTTTCTGCTGTCACCATTGCAATCTCCACTACTGTCATATGTCATTTCATGGGTGCATCAGTAACTGTCAATTAAAATCCACACAAAATGTTAGGCATCCAGCTTTAAAACAGAAAGGAAGTCCAATCACTGCTGGCTCCTCTTGTTGAGATCCAGTGTGAGTATCGCTAGGTGGTACCACCAGGGTCTGCTGCTGGGCCACTGTGTGCAGCTCTCCAGATTCTTGACCTCTGGGAACTTCTGTTCCATCTCTGGAAGTTGCCTGTCCCTCCACCATTCCTTAAATTGTTCCAAAATCTTGAGCTTTAAAAGTAAGGTCAGAGGTCACAACTCGGCCATGTTGGGAAACTAGTCTGGAAACAGGTGGCCATTGGCAAGCGTGTGGGTGGCAACCCAGCACCCATGCGCTTTTGGTTGCTCTGCCTGATCCCCAGTACCGGTGCTGCCCAGGTTAGCCTTCCCAGATCCTGGTGGGCCCAGGCACAGCCTCTGGACACATCTCCTTTCCCTCCTTTGAGAAAGAGAATTTACAGTACACTGAACGTTCAGAGGCAAAAGTAGGTCATAGGAGAAACAAGGACTTCAGTTTTCAGTGGTTCCACTCTAGCAAAGGATGAAGCTGAAATGTTTAAAAGTCCTCAAGTAATTTAATAAAGGCAATGAAGCCAGGTGTGGTGGTGCACACCTGTAATCCCAGCACTTGGGAGGCTAAGACAGAAGGATCACAAGTTCGAGGCCAGCCTCAGCAACTTAGCAAGAACCTCAGTAACCTAGCAAGACTCTGTTTCAAAACAAAACAAAAAAAAGGGCTGGAGGTGTGGTTTGGAAGTAGAATGCCCCTGGGTTCAATCCCCATTACTGTAAAAAAGAATAATAATAAAAAATAGAGAAAATAAAATGAGAAGATGCACCTGTTTGCATCTTTCATGTGCCACATGCAGCAGTGATGTCTTTAATCCTTAATCAGTAAGTGGAAACCACCCCGTTACAGATTGAGGAAACCGATCAAGACGCAGGGGAGAAGGGATTTGCCCCAGTCAAGGGGGTGGATGGCGCTCATGTGGTCCCGCAGCCAGTGGCCTTGCTGCTGCAGAGGTGTCTGCAGGAGTGAGCACCAGGGTCCTGAGGACCTGGTCCCTATGGGTAAAGGGTTGGTCCCTGGAACTATACTGGAGAGAAGTAAACAAGTTTCAAAACAAGGAACAAACTTGGGTTCAGATCATAAATGGCCCAAGTTTAAAAATCAGTCCTTGTGACAAAACAAGCAATTGATAGAAAACCAGATGTCAAGAGATGTATTCCACATGGGGATGTACCCCATGTGCTACAGCCAGGCAGAAAAGGGGAGCTGGACCACCGATAAATCAATGGCAGCATTGGACCCAAAGTTACAAAGTGCGACAGTGAATTTAGAATGTATCTGGCCTTCCGGGCGTGGTGGTGCACGCTTGTAATCCCAGTACTTGGGAGGCGGAGACTGGAGGATCCGGTTCGTGGCTAGCCTCAGCTACGTAGTGAGGCCCTCTGCAACTTCGCGAGACCCGGTTTCAAAGTAAAGGATAAAAAATAGGGCCCAGGGGTACGCACCTGGGTTCAATCCCCGGTACCGAAAAAAAAATGTATCTGGCCCATGATAAAGGGGCCATGCTTCTTTGAAACCCCTTCTCATCTAAATTCAGTGAAAATAATCATAGTGTCCTGAGGTCCCTTCCCTTGCTGTGGACAACAGCCCCGCCTTTCAGCTGCCTTGTCCTCCCTGCCAGTGCCAGGAGTCATCCCAGTACCCAGACCCTCTGCAGACTGGCCCATGGACCACGCTCAGGTCCCCCAACAAAGGAAGGGGGAAGTCCCCAATGGCACTCCCCTGGACGGGTCGGGAGGCAGTCAGGAAGTGTCCATCTCCGGCTTCATCTTGATTTTGTGTTTGTTCTTCCCTTTAGAACTAGGTTCCTAAATATAGCCCGAGTCCGAATTGGCAGATGTTGGGTTTGTCCTTTATATAAGGGCCAAAATTAGTCTGTCATTTGGCACCTAAATAAAGCAGCCAAACTGCCTTTGTACCAGCTTTGCAATTAGGAGAGACTGAAGTTGCAGCATTTTATTTGATAAGGAAACTTAACGAAAGCTGCGCCCGGGACTCTGAGGCCAGAGGCTGAGGAGCGGGGACTCTCGGGATCTGAGGGACGTTCTTCTCACAGTTAGACTTTCTTGTGCCTGAGTTAAGGTCAGCGCTACTTCACGTGGTCAAAAATACCTCATCAGAAATCAGAAAAGAGAATCGATACTCTCCAGAAATAGCAGTTGGAGAGAACAGCAACGGTTGACTCGAATTTTTGCAGGAAAAGAAAAATCCGGCCCAAGTGCCCGGAGCTGGGTTAGCAGAGGGACTCCCCAGGGGTAGCAGAAAGATGTTATAATCAATTACCACATCATAACACTGATGTATGATAATTACTGAGTGTTTCTCCTGAGATAGTGCAGCATTTGGCTGGGATGCGGTTCTTTCATGGTCCACTGCCTGATTAATATGCAAATAATAGGCTGATTGCATGATGAATGCAGAAAATGAGTTCGCTGATAACAGGAGCACTGAAGCGGGGAGATGATAAATTACTTTTACTGACTGTCCTACATTAAGTACCCTTTCTCAACAATTTCATCACAAATTAAGTAAAGCAGTATGAAGAGATTAGGAGGATGTGTAAAATAATGTACCTTAATCGCTTTTCTAATACCGTCGCATATAAGGAAAATGTCACCTGGTTCCTTGTAGGGCCATATCAGTTCACTCACCTGTGCGTTGTGTGAAAGACAGGAAGCATCCACCACACCAACGGATGCCACTGGCGGTGGCCAGCCACGGCTTCTCCAAGGAACATTCTGCTGCAGCCCAGACCTCATTACCCACACGCTGGCTGGCAGCGTCATTGAAAGGGGACAGGCTGCTCTGGGGCAGACGCAGTATCCTCTGCACAGATGGACACTTCGAAGCCCACTGCCTACCAAGTGCCAGGGGAAAGGAGAGTTTCTGAGCTGCAGGCCTAGAAGGCCCAAGAAGGAAACAGTATTTAAGACCACCTCGTAGCTTCTCCGACTCTCAGATATCTAGGAAAGTTAATTCCACTATCAGAATGGCAGCATGACCACCCACCAGAGTATGAGTTGGGCAGGTTTGCCCAAAGCCAGAAATGAGCCCTGGAGAAAAAGAGGAGACACACACATGCACACACGCGCGCGTGCGCATACACACACACACACACACACACACACTCACACACACTCACAGTGATTAATCTTTGATTACAGCAAGGCAATTTAACTAGAGGGTTTGTTTTTTCCCATCTCAGTAATATATATTTAGACTGTTTGTGTGACATACATTTTCTCTTAATGCACAGGGACGCATTGATAAGTGTTCATACACACAGCTGGCTCAGTAATAAGGTTATTGAAAGTAATTTGAAAGCATTATTTCTAAATGGATATGGATCTGTAGAAAAGCCAGAACAAGGCGAGCCCTGTGCCCCTGAAGCAGGGCCAACTGTGTCACCCAGTGTCACTTTGGCAAGTCATGCCAGTCTGTGATTTCCCTTCCAAACTTGAATTGTAATTTCAGCAGGGGTTTTAATTTTTAATATCCCCAAACTCTGCTTTGATGTGTATGTTTCCTTAAGAACTTATAAAAGATACACAGGAAAATGAGTCTTGAGGGAAAGCAGACTGGTACCCTAAATCCTTTGCAGTACCTCTTACCCACCCACATTGAGGTCCCTCTGCCAGACCCGAGCCCAAGCTGGCTGCAGCACCAGGTCACCTTCTGGCTCTCCCGCAAGCGTCTCAAGTCATGATTGAGATTCCTAAGGCCCTTTTTCCCCAGGAAACCTCCTCAGTATAGAGAGACGGAAAAAGGAGAGCAAAAAGCCATCCGAGAGGGAGGGACTACACAAGGCCAGGTCTGACAGGACAAGCTACCATCAGTAGACATTGAGTTGACTTCTGAGCAATGATGGGGGCAGAAGATGTCCCCCACACCCTTCTTCTTTGGCCAGGCGACCAGCAGGGGACAGCTGAAACCTGACCCCAACCCCAACTCCCAGCACTAAGCCCGGCCCCTCCTCCGTGAGCTGCCCCTCCACGCCTCAATGAGCAGCAGCCTGAGGCAGAAGCCTGGCAGCCCTCCTTGACTCCCCTCTACACACACAGAGTTTCTGCTTCCCAAACGCATCTCAGACTCCTGTCTACTCCCGCAGCCCCCAGCCTCAGGTCAGCTCTTGGCCAGAGGCAGCCTGCTGCCCACCCCAGCTTCATCTCCCTGCTCCGCACTAGGCCAGACCCATCTCTCCAGAGCAGGCATCCACCTGCCAGTTGGTGCCCACTGCTCTCCTCAGGGTTCAGTCCCACCTTCTTAAGTGGTCCCCTGGCCTCTTCAGGCTCCTCTGACACCAGCCTGGGGACAGGGAGGGACCTGCTCTGATGCCTGATGCTACTGCCTGTTTAGATGGGGCCCTGAGGAATTGGCCACATCAGCAAGGCCACTCCACCCTCAGACACCCCAGCCCCTGTGGATAGAAGGCTGTTTGTAGTTTGGCCCCCATGGGTGCTTCTCTGATATGCTGTAGTATGTCATCTGGTTGCTTTTGTCTCTTTCCCTGTGGGGAAGTGTCTGGTGGTACAGCAAGAGGGGTGGTGTGGTGAATTCCCGGGGGTCCCTGTGATGTCTGTCAAAGGAGCCATGTGTTTTGATTCAAGCTCCCACAAATCAGTCAAAGTGCCACTCACACTCAAGCAGAAGACCCCACATTTCAGACTGGCTCTGTGTAAGAGACACAGGACCACGGGCACATGGGGGAGCTGACCAGGGGGCCGGGAGCAGCTGCTGCCTACCAGAGCCCATCAGGGCTGACCCTCTTGAGTCCCCCGAGCACAGATGTGGCATCCAGAAGTTCCAGAGCCAGTAGTGAAAAGTTCCTGTTACCACATGGTGCAGGCCTTGGCCCTCTGGGAATAAAAGGTCGCATGGATGTTGCTGCTTATGGTTGGTGCAGAGGTTCAGTTTGTCTGAAGAGACTATTCAGCCATAATCCTCCAGGCAGGGGCACTTGAGAGGGCGGTGAGCACCCAGACAGCTTTGGTATCTGCACTGTCTAGCCATCTGAACTCTGCAGGGAAGCGCTCCAGGCTGGTGACCATCCTCTTGCGGCTTCTGAGCTGTCAGTGCTGTGGGCTGGAAAGGCCCTCAGAGCCCTCTGGGGCTGCCAGGGCTCCTGCTGCATGTCCTTGAGCCACCATGCTGGCCACACTGCCAAGGCTCTGTCCCCCCTCTCCGAGTTCCCCTTTCCCCTCCCTCACGTTTATACTCACCAGGCCGTCACCACCCTCTTCTCCCGTAACCTTCCTCCTCTCTCCCGCCTCCGCCCACTCGTCTGTCCCTGTAGTCACTTGGAGTCTCCTGGCTTGGCACAGGCTCAAAGCCTAAACTCTGGACATAATGAAAAGTGGTGCATCAGACCAGCCGCCACTTAAATAATGTTTGGGTTCTTGTCAGAATGTCACGGAGTACCCTGTCATTTTGTTTCAGCAACTTGTCCTTCTGAACGCGCAGTTCGCCTTATGGCATGCCAGCAGTAAAAATGTCACTTACAATAATTACTTTTTGGTGAAAATGCTTGCTGACTTCCTACCTTCAAGCTGTTTTTTACACAGTGGGGAGATAATAAGAAATGACTTTATCCCGACTGCTCAAATGAACACTAAATGGAATTTGGGTTATTATTGCTGCGATAGAGGGCTGGGTATGGAAATTTCAGCAGTGGATCGGATGAACTGTAGCAAGATGTGTCTTGGAAGATCAGGGCCATGTGCATCTTCCATCAGCTTCTACTGAAAACTTAAGGCAGCTGTTGTCTGCCTGCTGTTTTGGGGATATAATATTTTTCCTAATCCTTTTATGGTTCCTGGATGCCCTTTGTATCTCAGAGGGCCTTGAGTCCCCATCTCTGCTCTCTGAACTTCCTACCCAAGCTCCTCTTCTGCAGGATTCAGCACCGTGCAGAAAAATGAATCCACACAGCTCACTCTTCAGTGTAACGCCTCACCATTGCTGTCGGCATTGGATGGATCAGCGGTGCAGTTGGGCTTTTAAAATAGGCAAATTCCCCTTTTTTAATTGTCCCAGGTCTTCAGGTTGCAAACTCCTTGGAAACAAGGCTTTTGTCTAATTTCTCCTGTCCCCAATACCTAGCAGAGTACATGACACAGACTAGTGCTTTTAAAAAATTGCAAATGAGCCGAGCATGGTGGTGCATGCCCATAATCCCAGTACTTAAGAGGCTGAGGCACAGGAGGGTGGCAAATTCAAGGCCAGCCACAGCAACTCAGCAAGACATTCAACAACTTAGTGATACCCTGTTTCAAAATTAAAAATAAGCCAGGCATGGTAGAACACACCTGTAATCACAGTACTTGGGAGACTTGCTGGAAGATCGCAGGTTTGAGGCCAGCCTCAGCAAGTTAGTGAGATCCTGAGCAACTTAGCAAACCCCCCCTTTTTTTTTTTTGCAGTTCTGGGGATTGAACCCAGGGGCATTCTACCTCTAAGCTACACTCCCAGCCCTATTTTTTTTTTTATTATTATTCTTTATTTTGAAACGGGGTCTAAGTTGCGGAGGGCCTCACTAAGTAGCTGAAGCTGGCCGCGGATCTGGATCCTTCCATCTCAGCCTCCCGAGTACTGGGATTACAAGTGTGCGCCACCATGCCTGGCAAGTGAACGCTTTTTTTCAAAATAAAAAAATAAAATAGGGCTGGGGGTGTAGCTTGGAGGTAGAATGACCCTGAATTCAATACCCAGTACCAAAAATAAATAAGTAAGACTAGGGGTGTAGCTCAGTGGTGGAATGCTCCTATTCCCCAGTACCACAAAAAAAAAAAGAATGTGCAAATGAATGGAGGTGTGGCTAGGTGGATGGACAGATGGATGAGTGAATGAATGAAGGCAGGCTGTCATTAGCAGATAGCAGGATAGGTAGAAACATGAAGGCTTTCCACTCCTGTTCTGGCTCCCACCCTAGCTGTCCAAGGAACTCTGAACCAAGTTGAGCCACATGGTTTCATGGCCTGGGATGTGGGTAGGCATGTCCATCCAGGAACGTCAGGAGATTGGTACACCACAGTGCACGGCGCCCTCCACACACTGCCTCATGCATGCGCAGTAGGAACTGTGTTTTAGTTCCCTTCCCGGCTCCCATCATGGCTTGGCTTTTCCTGACTTGCTTCTGAGGTTTGTGCACAGTGACACTTGGGTTGTAGAGACACCGTCCCAAAAGGCAGGCCCATGGCCCCACCTCTGGCAGACATTCAACGCAGCTGGCTCTCTAGGACATGGAGCATCTGAATAGTCCCTGGCTCTGTCACTCTGGGTGACATCTCTCTTCTCTGTAAAATGAGGGACGGCCATGCCTAGTGCACATCTCGAAGTGTTGTGAGGGTTGAATGCATGTGTTCTCTCCCATACCCCTAGCACCGTGCCTGCACACAGTAAGCACTCAATGAATGTCAACTTCAATAGCTGCCACTGTTGGGAATGATGAGAAAGTTGGTTTCCTCACCCAGGGTGCCCCTTCCGCAGCATGCCCTCTCTGCATGGCATGCCATGCACCCCAACACCCGGCCTCAACTCAGGGGTCCCCCCATCCACTCAGACCCGCAAAGCTGGCTCCTAAATTGCTCTTGAGCCTACTTCTCCCCATCCTGGTCCCAGCCCTCTTCCTGGCCCCCTCCAGCTCTCTCCTGGACGCTGTGATCGTGTCCTTAGCACCTCCCACCCGTCTTTCTGTCCTCAAGAGTTCCTTCTCTGTGCTGAAGGAACAGGACTTACTTGCTTTCGTACTCTTTCATATTTAGGTCTATAATATTTCAAATATAAAGAAAATGGTGGAATAATACAGGAAGTGCCCACATACCCATCACCCAACTTTAACCTTAACATTCAGTCATAATTTAATCCTTTTTTGGGTTTTTTTGGGGGTTTTTTTTTGGTACTGAGGATTGAATCCAGAGGCATTCTACCTCCAAGCTCACCCCCAGTCCTATTTTTTATTCTTTATTTTGAAACGGGGTCTCGCTAAGTTGCGGAGGGCCTCACTAAGTAGCTGAGGCTGGCCGCGAACCTGCGATCCTCCTGTCTCAGACTCCCAAGTACTGGGATTACAAGCATGCGCCACCATACCCGGCTCTTGTTTGTTTTAGTTTTTGTTTGGTGGTAATGGAGATTGAACCCATTAAGGTTCAATCCTCTGACTTACACCCCCAGCCCTATTTTATTTTGTTTTGAAACAGGGTCTCACTAAGTTGCAGAGGGCCTCGCTAAGTTGTTGAGGCTGACCATGAACTTGCAATCCTCCTGTCTCGGCCTCCCAACTACTGAGAATCCTATATTTTTAAAAGAAATAAGAACCAAAGGATAGAGCTGAAGCCCCCTCCCTGACTTCATCTTCTTAGAAGTAAACTGCCTGTCTTGAACTAACCACTCATCATCGCTGGCCTCACTACTGACCTAACCTAGGTACTACACTCTCCATGTCGCGTGCACCCCCTTCCCACCTGGGGCCAGTGCCATGCTGTCTCCATGCTTCCGCCTGCTCCTTGTGCCTCTGCTGTTGTATATGTGGGCTCTGGTTCTTAAATCCTCACTGCAGGCTGTTGTCTGAACCCGCCAGTCTCTTGCTGATGGACACTGTTTCCAGTTTTGGGCTATTTCAGACAAGGCCTCAAATACTCAGTGCCCACTGAGTGTCCATAAGAGAGAAGCAATGTTGGGGTGAAGGCAGCACCCTCCCAAGATGGACCTATCCCCAGCTCCCCGCTGTTACTAGGATCCAAACACAGACACTCTAAAATCTGATTCCAAAGCCCTGGGGCCTTTCTTGCTACTCAGTTTCATTCATGCCTCAAACCCACCAGGTACTTCTCACCCCCAAGGCTTTCTATATCCTGCTCTAAATGTCTAGAACCATCTACCTCCCTTCCTCCACCCCGCTCTTCCCAACTTACCTGTCTGATTCTTGTTCATGTATGAGAGTCACCAGAAATGTCCCTATTCAAGAGATTGCTCTCATCCCTAGACCAATGTCCCTGCCCCCTGCCACGTGCTCCCTCCCATCAGGACAGTCATCCTCCTTTAGGTAGGTCTCGATTCATAGCTGTCCTTCCCACTGTGTGAACCCCAGCCAGGCAAGGCCACCTCTGACCTGCTCTCTGCCCTGTTCTCAGGGTGTGAGCCAACAGAGTGGAGGGAAGAATGAGTGGATGACGCCTTCGTTCATCCTTCCTTCTCCCAGGCCCTCTTTTCCTAGTATGTTGTGGTGTTTTTTTTGTTTGTTTGTTTGGTTGGTTGGTTGGTTTTTTTTGAGGTACCGGGGATTGAACCCAGGGGCGTTCTACCTCCGCGCTACACCCCCGGCCCTATTTTTTATACTTTATTTTGAAACCGGGTCTCACGAAGTTGCGGAGGCCCTCACTAAGTAGCTGAGGCTGGCCGTGAACCCGGATCCTCCTGTCTCCGCCTCCCAAGTACTGGGATTACAAGCGTGTGCCACCACGCCTGGCCCTAGTATGTTTTTATTGAAGTATAACTTACAAGCAAATGTACTCTTCATGCATAGTAGAACTGTGATATGAAGATTTCTGTGGGTTTTTTTATATTCAGTCTTTTTTAAAACTGTTTTATATGAATCTTGACAATTATGACATAGATGCCCATCACCCTTAGAGACCACCAGTCTGTCCCCATGGTCTTAGCTAGTCTACAACGTCATCTAAATGCACCTGCAGGGTGCAGCCTTTGGAGTCCATGGCCAGCATCTCAGTTATGTGGGTGAAATAGCAATAAACCATGAGAGATTTATGTTGAACATAGACCTTGATATAAACAAGTACATTTCAATACAATTTAATAACTACTCGTTTAAAAAATGTCAAAGTCATCACCATCCGCACAGCCGGTCAGTGGAGGTGGCCATTCCCCGGCTCAGACCTTCATGCCAGCCTTCAAACGCCCCCTTTTTTCTTTTTGTAATTATTATTTTCAGTTATGTGGAACAGAGCAAAGCCTTGCTTTTACAAAGAGTATTGCTTTAACCAGAGGGCTCCATTTGCTACTTTTTAGGAAAGGAAAGTTGCTATTTCCTCTCTGGTGACTATCTTCCTTGTCCTGTCAAGAGTCACACAGGCCACCAACTGCCCTTCCTGCTCTAAGCCCTCAACAGGGCTTGTTGACAGGCCTGGCTTGGTCATGCCGGTGCTGCTGTTGGAACTGGGATGCTTTTTGGAAAGTTCTCTGAAGAACTCTCTCCCCCTACACCATTCTCTGAGCTTTGGACTCATGGTACCTCCAATGGGTCCATTTGCCTCTGTCCATGCCTGGCCAAAGATGGTGGCTGATTATGCATTCTGTGACCTGAGACCCAGCAGATCCTTGCATGACTGTGTCTGTCCCTGAATAAACCACCTCCCAGGAAGCACATCAGACACTGCAGCCCTAGCAGCTGGCTGCCATGTGTCGCCTCCACACGCCCAGGCAGTACAGGGCCCAGGCAGGGTCTCCGTCATGGAGGTTTTGCCTTTGTCTGCAGTCATGGTTGGGAGCTCAAAGGGACGCCAGTAATGTGCACTGAGCTCCGGTTAGTTCTCTCTGAACTCTTCATGGCTGAAACACATGCGAGCCGCTGGCCGAGAACCCCAGGAAGAAGGAAGTACTCGGCCCCCCCAAGTTATTTGGTGCAATCTGCCACACAGGCACCAGAACACACCAGGGAGGCGAGAAAGCAACCAACGCGGTGGTATATTAGCCAGGCAGCCATGATTTTGACCTTGCTGTGGGTTAAAGGACACAAACCTGAGAAGAAATCTGTTTATCATGTGGGGAATTCATGCCATCCCTGACAGTGTACGGTGAGCAAGATGGATGATCTGCCAAATTGGTCCCTCGCATGGGTGAATCGGGGCAAATTTACAGTACAATTCCTTTGCTGCTTCAGATACAAAAACAACATTTGCTGGGTTTTATATCCAGTTGTCTGGTGACCTAGGGGTGAGCAGAGGGAAGAAATCCGATTTGTAGGATTCATATTGCCTTAAAGATTGATACAGACCATTTCTGCCTTTCACGTCTGTCTCTTTTACATCTCTCACAAACCAGTTTGGTTGTTTTTTTAACCTAATTTTCCAGGCCGAGGACACAGCTTTCTGTGATGGGGGGACTTTGATTCTGGACAATAAACAGGTTTATTGGGTTGAATTGCGGTTGTTTTATTTGGGGTTTTTCTCTTTCTAGGTATTCATACAAAATGCTCCTTATATTTAGAATATATTTCCCATCCTTTGGAGTTCATAATAGGTTATTAATCTGAATCCAAAATGTCCAGCACACTCCAGTTACATGGTACACTGAAATTAAATTCTTGCCACTGTTACATTTTCTCTTTAGTCAGATGGCTATTTTGGAGTACCTGCTAGTGTGCTATTGTTCCTGAGGGAGCAGCAAGTGAGAGAAGACCCTGGAGGCCCTTCTCTCTGTGGCTTGTCCTCCCTCTGTGACCAGTGCTCAGGAGCCCCCGTGTCCACACTTGCCTGGCTCTCTCGCACAGCACTTCAGGGTCTTAGCATGCGTCAGCCTTGGTGGGCAGGAGAGGGGCTGTGCCAGGCTCTGCGCTGGGCCAGAAGCAGACTGGCCTTGTGCAAGGGACCTTAGCACTGAGTTGCCTCACATTTTTTCTCTTGGACCATCTTTATCATTGGAAATTGGGAAAGGGCCAGAGTGTATGTTCCAGATACAGAAACATTTGCCGGGTTTTGTATCCAGTTGTCTAGTGACTAGGGGGTCTCCAAAATGAGACTCAAGCCTATTTTGTCAGCTTTTACAGGTGATGTTAGAGAGAGGGACCACTCACCAATGAAGAACGGGGCCACGCTCCCCACTACACAGCTTCAGTGACCCCAGCAAGGCAGAGCCCCTTGTGGAAACAGGGAGTGTGTGGACACCTGACTACCCACACCAACCCATCACTTCCGGCGTTGTTCACAGTGTTGTGTAGATGAACAAAGAGCTTAGTTTTCCAAAACAAGCAGTGCCAGCAAGCCCAGGGCTTGGTGCAGAATGGGCCCTCCACTTCTCTTTGAATCTGCTTCTCTTTTCCATTTTCCACTAGAGTTGGGGAGCCCTCTAGTAGTCATAATAAAAAACGACCTGGGGTCTTGAGACCTGAGTCCCTCTGGGCCCCTGTGGGACCAGCAGCCAAGGCCAGGGGCCAAGGGTCTTCGTAATTTTGGTGACCAAACATCACAGGCAGCCCTCAATTAAAGTAATCTGCCCATTCTTTTTGTTCTGGAAAATACAGACAAAATAGTTACGCAAGTTATAATCTAGCCGTAGTCCTTCTGAATTATTGGAATTATGGGGTTTCATCAGAAGAAATCATGACTGTGATAATGCATGATTAATATGACAGATATATTTTAGCAGAATGCCCTGATATTAAGCCTTCAGAAACCTTTTATTTAAACCTCAGGTTTTCTTTTTTTTATGTTATTTTCATTCTTTTAATACAGAAAATTAGAGGTTATTCCCAGTCCAAAAAAAAAACTATGAAATAATGCACAAAGATCCATAGAATCTCACACCGTATACTTGCGGCACAGGGTGTTTAATTAGTATTTCCTAGGGAAGGAAAGTAGATGTACATGGTGAAAAGACAACTATTTTGAGCCGCGACTCTATGTGTGTTTAATTACAGAAAGCACTCCAAAGACCTCTGCCAGCTGCAGCCCTGCCCCCGAATCCCCGATGAGTTCCAGTGAATCCGTGAAGAGTTTGACTGAGCTTGTCCAGCAGCCCTGTCCCCCCATTGAAACCAGTAAGGATGGCAAGCCACCAGAACCCAGTGACCCGCCGGCTTCGGACTCCCAGCCCACAACCCCGCTGCCTGTCTCCGGACACTCGGCCCTCAGCATCCAAGAACTAGTAGCCATGTCTCCAGAGCTGGACACCTACGGCATAACCAAGAGGGTTAAGGAGGTGCTAACAGACAACAACCTCGGTAAGTTCCGGCTCAGCTGCCAGGTCAGCGGCACAAGTCATTCCCTGTTCAAGGTCTGCTAATAGGGCATTCTGCTAATAGGTCTGCAGATAGGAGAAGGGGCCTTAGGCTGAGCCAGTGGATCTAGGCTACTTATAAGAATACCGGGCAGGGATGAGGCTCAGTGGTATAGCACCTGCCTGGCATGCACAAAGCCCTGGGTTCCATCCCCAGAATACAAAATAAAAAAACAGGAACCATAGCTGTGAGCACTAAGGGGCTCATGAAGGAGCTAGAGCCCTACAGGTCAATCCCAGCCTCCTGCCCTCCCTGGGACCCCTTGGAGGACAGTCTGTGGGCCAGAGCAGATGAGGCCACCCAATCAGACTGTACTGGGACATGCCCAACAGAGCCCCAAATCTGTGGTAGGCACCAGAGCTGGGTAGGATCAGCTAAGCCCCCAGCATCTATCTGATGGCTTTGTAGAAGAGCCCAAGAGCCTGGGCCCATTCCCTCTTTCCCTCACTGTGTCTTTGCTGCAGGGCAAGTGCTTGAGCTCTGAGCCCCTGGAGCAATATGCCTATAGCGAGGTGGTGAGCAGCAGCAGTTCCCTGACCACTGGCGACTGTCTAGTATCGTTATCATTCCCGCTGCCTCACAAAACCATGCCTATTCCCCAGGCCCGCCATGGGAGGGGCAGCCCTGGAGCACTGAGATTGTCACCCTCCCACAGTATGAGTCCCCAGCTGCTTGCCTAGCACTTGCTGCAGCCTCCCGGGCTCTGCCCGAGGCAGCTCTCACAGGGTCCTGTGTCACCCCTGGACAGTAGCCATGGCCCTAAGAATATTAGGGTGTTTCCTCATTTCACAGCATCATGCTCCTGTAGCATCATGTGGATGAGACTGTGCTCTCCCTAGTAGGCGTGCAGAGAGGGGAAGCAGCCCCTCCCAAGTCCTTCTATCCTCCTGTTTCCCAGGTGGAAATGTCAATGAAAGAAGCAGTATTCTCCACTGCAGGGCAGGCTGAGACACCCCACAGAGTGGCTGGGATTTGTCGAGGACCTTCAGGAGGGACTTGGCCTGTCTGTTGTCCTTCCCAGGGGATGAGAAGGGAAAGGAGTGGCTGAGTTGCAGTTGGGTCGGCCTGGTGACCTACAGTGGGGTCAGGCCTGCTAGTCTGGTTGAGGCCACCCCCCTACACACTGTGCAATGCTTTGTCCAATAAAGAGCACGGGCAAAAGCAGCGTCTACTGAGGACATTCATAATTAAGTTAATTCATAAAAATGAAAATCTAGCTGTTGATTTTAGAACACGGCCCAAGGCCCATATGTTCATTGGTTATTGAAATGTGCAGGGATTCCAAGGCTTGAGTCATCCCCTCCTTCAGTCTTGTCACAAGTCCAAGGAAGCAGGCCTGATACGTTACTGCTGCCCACTCCCGGATAGAATGCACCATTCCGTGTAAACATTGAGAATCAGCTGAAGAAAATTCTCATTTTAAAACCCCAAGTGGCAAGATCACAGTTATGAGGCTGCGCACACATGCTGGAATCTCCTGGCATCGCCATCTAGATCCCCATCCTCACTGGGGATGTCATCAGCACTGATCATGTGCAGCCAGAGCAGCACCCCACTGGCCCGCAGAACTTTCAAATGCTGCAAAGCACGAATCAGTGATCTGAGGGAAAGACTTTCTCCCCATACAAAAGTCTGCCTCCCCTTTGAGCAGGAACTTCTAGAAAAGCCCATAGCAGGTCACCTGGACTTAGTGATCAGAAGCACTGGGCGTGGTGGCGCACGCTTGTAATCCCAGTACTTGGGAGGCTGAGACAGGAGGATCCAGGTTCGCGGCCAGCCTCAGCTACTTAGTGAGGCCCTCTGCAATTTAGTGAGACCCTGTTTCAAAATAAAGAATAAAAAATAGGGCTGGGGGTGCAGCTCGGAGGTAGAATGCCCCTGGGTTCAATCTCTAGTACCGCAAAAAAAAAAAAAAAAAAAGAAGCAATCCTAGTGATTATTCTAACTGGTCTTAGGCACAGTGGAGAAAGTAGCTCCCTTCCTACAGGGCTCTCGGTGGAGTGGTGGGCACAGAGGGGCCACAGAGATGGCCCTTGTCAAGACCCAGGCTTTCTCTACTCGACCTGGGGTCTTGCGTGTTTATGGATCAGTCGCTTGAAATTCATGCAGGATCTGTGCATGTGCACATTTCACTGGGTGAGGGTCTGTCTGTAGCTTTCTTCAGGTGACCCAAATGGGCCTGTGACCCAAAAATTACTGAGAACCACAGTCACAGATAATTTTCCAAGAGTAATCATTCAATATTCCACCACCACCACCACCATACAACTGGGGAGGCCCAGCCAATAGTGACTAGCTTTGTATATATATGCTTTCCTGACATAGCAAACTCCTTGGAACCATTAGCTCACCTGATTACCATTAAGATTTACTTAAAACAGCTACAAAAGCCAGGCATGGTGGCACATGCCTATACTCTCAGTACTTGGGAAGCTGAGACAGGAGGATCACAGGTTCGAGGACAGTCTCAGCAAGTAGTGAGACTCTCATCAACCTAGTGAGACCTTGTTTCCAAATAAAAATAAAATAGGGCTGGGGGTGTAGCTCGGAGATAGAATGCCCCTGGGTTCGATCCCCAGTGCCACAATAAATAAATAAATAAATAAATAAATAAAATTACAACAGAAAACTGGAAAGAACTTGGGATATTTACAGGCTCAATTAAGAATTTGAAAAGCAGAGAAACCACAGGTTTACAAAATAAGTAATTTCCCCCTCCCCCACAGTGCTAAGAATGGAAACCAGGACCTCGCACAGGCAAGCGCCCTACCACTGAGCCACACCCCCATCCCCAGTAAATTTATCGTTAAGCTAAAAGACTGATCTAAAAAAAAAAAACTTAATTTCTCAAATTGGAAGCTTTCTGTGCAATAAATTTACTTGGAGACCCACATTTTACTGGCCAGTGCCATGTTATTTTCTTCTACACCTTTACCAGGAATTCAGAAGGCACATTTCCTCTCTTTCCTCCTCTTCCTCCTCTTTTTCTTCTTCTAATATTACTACTACTACTTTTTTATTTGTACTGGGTATTGAGCCCAGAGGCATTCTACCTTTGAGCTAGCTACACTCCCAGCCCTTGTTTTATTATTTTTATTTTGAAACTGGGTCTCACTAAGTTGCTAATGCTAGCCTCAAACCTATTATCCTTCTGTCTCAGCCTCCCCAGTACTGGGATTATAGGCATGTGCCACCATGCCCGGCGAGCCTGTTTCCATTTCACAGATGGTGGACATGATCACAGAGGGAATACGCCTGTCCTCCGTGGTACCCCTTCTCCTACAGGGAATTGGCACTCTCTGCCCTGGAATTCCATGTTCTGGACACTTTGTAGGACCAAACGCTGGCCTCTCTGATCCCAATCTCCATTTCCACCTAATAAGTCCTGTTCATTCAAGCTCTCCCATCAGGCCATTTAGTCCTAACGGATTCTAGTGTGTGGCTTTCAAAGTGGAGGCCCTCTTCACCTGCAGCCAAATGGCTCTCAGAGAACTGAACTATTCTTTTAAGCCTCTGATGAGCACTGCAGACTTAGCACTGCTGGGCTCTCCACAGCCAGATGCCCTCTGATCAGCCTGTGAAGCAAGCTGCTCACCCCCACCTGGGAGAAGAAAGCGTACCGGAAGGGGTTTTGATCCACTCGGGCTCTGCTCAGCAAAGGCAGCTCAGACTGCAAGCGCAGCCTGTAGAATGGGAAACAGCCTGCTTGTCAGAACTCAGAGCTGGGAAGCTCTCTCCTCCTTTTTCCCCCGCTGTGACCCTGGGTCAAGTGCCCTGTTCTCCCAGCAGGGCCTGTAACCTTGCTAATCATGAAAGGAGATGCAGACAGCCTCTGGTTAGAGGCTGCCTAAGAGAGGGCGCCGTGTGCTTCTTCTCCTCCTGCTCTTGGGTCTAGGGACTTAGCTGCCTCTGAGAATTACTGCAGGTGGTGTCTAGGCTCAGTTCATCCGGTGCCTGAAGGTTTCTCCTAGAGAAGCGTCATTTGTCATGTATGCACACAGAATGCAAGCGTTGCGCCAACTCCCTTACTAATGGAGCTGTTAGAAGTCTGGTTGAAAAGATGTTTTGGGACTGGGGCTATAGCTCAATGGTAGAGCACTTGCCTAGCATGCACAGGACCCTGGGTTCCATCCCCAGCACTGCAAAGAAGAGAAGAGGTTTCTACAAAGGGCTTACTCTGAGCCAGGCCCCAGCTGGCCAGACTCCAGGCCATTAAACTCCTGCATCTTGATCCTTTTCACATATATACATATATTCTTTTGGTGCATTGTAATTATACCACATAGTGAGATTCAAAGTGACACATTCCAGCCAGGCGTGTTGACGTACACTTATAATCCCATACTTGGGAGGCTGAGACAGGAAGATCACAGATTCGCAGCCAGCCTCAGCTACTTAGTGAGACCTTGTTTCAAAATAAAGAATAAAAATAGGGCTGGGGTGTAGCTCGGAGTTAGAATGTCCCTGGGTTCAATCCCCGGTACTGCAAAAAAAAAAAAAAACACAAAGTGACACATTCATACTGACCCCTACATCTGATCTTAGCCTTGATGCCTACTTGTCCTCTCATATCCCTGGCTCTCGGTGACCATCTCTCCATTCTGTTTTCCTTCTAGGTCAGCGCTTGTTTGGGGAGACCATCCTGGGCCTCACCCAAGGCTCTGTCTCTGACCTCCTTGCCCGCCCAAAGCCCTGGCACAAGCTTAGTCTGAAGGGACGGGAGCCCTTTGTCCGGATGCAGCTGTGGCTGAATGACCCCAACAATGTGGAGAAGCTGATGGACATGAAGCGGATGGAGAAGAAAGGTAACCCTCTGCCCTCCACCTAGTGAAGTGCCCCCTCACTTACAAACAGGCCATTTCTTTAAGTCCTATGCACAGAGCTGATGAGGGACATCGATCCCTGACCAAGGCACTCTAGGGCAGAACAGAGTTTTAGGACAATCTTCAGCCAATGCGTACCTAAGAGGACTGGGAAGACTTGTAACTTCTCCTGGCCAGCAGCCTGAGTATGATGATCCCGTAGCACTGGCAACACAGCAGAGTGGCACCCATTTGCTTATTGTCTTTTTTCTTGTGGATGGGGTGTTAATAGCATCTACTGCACATGTGCCACATGCTAGGGGCTTTCATGTGTTATTGGAGACATACATTTTGTGGATCAGGAAACTCAGGTTCAGAGAAGGTAGGTGCCTCCACTAAGGTCACCAAGCCTGGAAATGGGCAGTGCTTATTCCCGTCAGAACAGATCTCTCTGCGTTCCCAGCCTCTAGAGATCCGGCCTCCATTGAGGGAGGGCTCCAGATGTACCCCGTGCCATCTAGAATGCTGGCCAGCATTCTTCCCACACCCTGTAGGCCACACAGACATTGGCTATGCCAGCTCTGAGCCAGAGGGCCTTGTGCGCTCCCACTTATCCTAGCTGTGGAAACCAGGCTGGTTTCCTAAGTGCTCGAGGTACACACCCTGTAGACAAGCCTAAAGGGAGAAGCATCCCGGTGGTAGAAAGCCATATCTACCTTGTCTCACAGTTCCTAGTTACTAAGCACTGGTCCACCCCTTTGGAGCTCCCAATCCTCATCACCTATAGTGTTGCAAGCCTACTGGGTGGCTGAATCCTAATCTCTTAGCTCAGAGTTGGGGACCAGCTATGACCACCCTCCCTACCAGCCAAGGGAGAATGGCCATCATGGGCA
Source organism: Glis glis (assembly GCA_004027185.1). NCBI lineage: Eukaryota > Metazoa > Chordata > Mammalia > Rodentia > Gliridae > Glis > Glis glis. The sequence goes on from PVJS01000385.1 coordinate 101,858, forward strand.
TCCATGTGGCTCTGCTGGCCCCACCCTCAGGGCATCTGAGCCGGAGGTGAGTGCAGAGCCCCGGCTGATGGCCTCCTGATCGCCCAGGAGAGAGTCCAGCCGAGCCTTCTGTCCTCATTCCACCAGGGAAAGACAGGAGCTCCGAGAGGCAAGTGTGTCCAGTGCCCCTCCAGGTACTCCAGGGCCTGGGCCTTTTATAAGAGACTTCATCTACTCCACACTCCATACTCCTCTAGCCAGCATAGATGCCTGTATCCAGCAAAGATGAGCCCGAGCACTTAGGAAACCGGCCTGGTTTCCGCAGCTAGGATAAGTGGGAGCGCACAAGGCCCTCTGGCTCAAAGCCGGCACATCGAATGTCTGCTGCCACCGTGCCAAGGGCTTGCCACTCTGGGATCCCAGGGTACTGCTGTCGCCCCTTAGCTATGTGCCTCGGTGGTAGCTTTCCACCCACCGAAGGCCCCCTTCACAAGCCCTGGCCCATCCACAGTGTGTGGACATGGGTTCTGACAGCGCTGCAGGCTTCAGAGGCCTGGCACCACATCACTCCCCAAGTTTTCAACTTATTATGGGAAATTTCAACCCAGACCAGAAGGAATGGTATCGAGAACCCCAAAATATCTGTTACTGAGTCTCCATAATTTTCAGTACACACCCAAATAATGTTAAAGTCCCCTACACTCCCTCAGAAGGCAGTGCCAGACCAGGCACATTGGCACAGACTGTAATCCCACTACTCAGGAGGCTGAGACAGGAGGATGGCAAGTTTGAAGCCATCCTAGGCAACTCAGAGAGACCTTATCTCAAAATAAAAAGGGCTGCAGGTGTGGCTCAGTGGTAGAGCACATGCCTAGCACACACAAGGCCCCGGGTGCAATCTCTAGTAACGTAACAAAAGGCAGTGGGGGTCGCCATGCCCATGGGAAGGCTGCTCTAGGTGCCGGGGAGTGCCTAGTCCCTTCAGACATCGGGGAGAAGAGGGCCCTTAGTTCACCATTCCCAGCTGTATTTCTCTTCCTGGGCCAGTAGGAAAGGACCTTAGTCCCCCACATAAATCTGCAGGGACTTCTCAGGCCTCTGTGCTTCCTTCCACATGGGCTCTGGGCGCCATCTTGTGTTGCAAAAGAATTACTGTCTCAGCGGGGCCCGGGCCTCCTGACATTCCAGACATCCCAGGTCCCTGGAGTGGCTGCAGTCCCGCCATCCTATTGGGAGTGTCATTCACTAGGGCTGCACACTTGAGAGGTCTTCACCAGCCCCAGCAGCAGACCTTGCACCTGACCTATCAGTTGCATAGCAGGTGCCCAAGCCTTGTCCTTCCTTGTGCCTATTGTCACTGCTGGCAACTCCTGGGCGTCTCCCACTCAGAGGGGAGGGTCTCAGCAGCTGGCCAGCCCAGGTTTGTTTCTCTCTGGCCTTTGATTAGATCATATTAATTTTCTCTAGGGGAGATTTACCTTCTGGATTATTTCCTGGTCCTAATAATAAAATGGCAAGTGAGTTAAGTAACTCCTTAGTCTAAACTCCTTGCAAAATGAGGGTAAAAGTGCTCATTTCTCCAGGCCCTCGGATTAGAAAGAATGTACTTAGCCAGGCGCAATGGCATACCTGTAATCCCAGCTACTCAGGAGGCTGAGGCAGGAGGATCCCAGGTTTGAGGCCAGCCTGGGCAACTTAGCAAGACCCTGTCTCAAAATAAATTTTTAAAAAAGGGCTGGGAGCTGGGCCGTGGTGGCGCACGCTTGTAATCCTAGTACTTGGGAGGCTGAGACCGGAGGATCCGGGTTCGCGGCCAGCCTCAGCTACTTAGTGAGGCACTCCGCAACTTCGTGAGACCCGGTTTCAAAATAAAAAATAGGATAAAAAATAGGGCCAGGGGTGTAGCTCGGAGGTAGAATGCCCCTGGGTTCAATCCCCGGTACCACAAAAAAAAAGGGGGGGCTGGGGATACAGCTCAGTGGTGGAGCATATATCTGTCATGCCAATGCCCTGAGTTCCATCCCCAATACCACACACATGAAAAAAGGAGAATAGTCTAATAAATGCTCAGAAAGTGAGAGTTTTTAAAATAATTTGTATTCCTTCAGAATAAATTATGCCCCCAGTCTAGCCTAGATTAAAAATTCTGCAGCAGGTAATCCAGACCTCATGATTCATATGTACACTGTGCTTCCTTTTCTCCCATAAAGCTGTGGTTTCTTCTCCTGTGAGCTCTAATCTTAAATATTCTTCTCCTATGTCTTTCTGCAAACCTTCTCTACCCTAGTCTGCCTTCTGCTTTTCTGTTCCCTTCATGAGATGGTCTTAAACCAACCTGTCCACACACATCAGTGAGCATATGTACATACATATGCACATGCATACACACATGTGCATGCTCACACTGCCTTGGCTATCTCAGGGGGTCACAGATGGCCCTAATAATTGTTAGTCTTCTCCCTTGACATTTATTTGAGACCTGAGTGTCAGTGCTGCTAAAGTATATCACACTAGCTTGCTGTGGCTCCCATGGGCACTGCTTGGAGCCTGCTTACACACTGCAGCCCAGCAGGGCCAGCATTGGCCCTGGCCACCATTGGGTAGGGCAGGGCATTGCCCCAACAGCCTTAGATCAGACCTCAGTCCTGTCACTTCCTCGCTGTGTGACCTCGAGTAAAGCTTTGAGCCTCTCTGAGCTTCAGTTTCCTTGTCAGTAAACTGGGACACGATGGCCTCTGTCCAGAGCATGTCTCTGAGGGTTCAGTGATCAGTGTCAGCCACTGCTGCTAACTGCGATGCTGCCCCTCTTCTCACCACATGCCACTTTAACTCGATCACGTGTTTCTCATCTTCCATCACTTCTAAGAATTTGTAAAGAATTTCAGACCTTATCCCAAACTGAGTCCACTAGAAAGATCAGTACGGTAGATTCCTTTGCCAAAGCAGAATGGTTTGAACTTGAGGCATAGTTGGCAGTGACCGATACGCAGCAGCAGGGAGGAAGAGGAGCAGCCCAGACAGCTCCCCAGAACCTGCCATCCACTCAGGCAAGTCCCCAAGCAGCGGGCACCACTCCGCATCTCTGAGCCTTGTCGCAGCCCCCTTGCCCCATCTCCTCTGCCCCCCAGGAAACCTGTGAGGCCCCCCAGCCCTGGACCCTGCTTCAGCCTCTTCTGCCCTGGAGAGCACTCCGCTGCCTTAGTGTGATTCCAGCGGGCTTGACTTCACATCCCCTGCCCGGCACCCAGCAGCCTCCTGGCCACTGTTTTCCTGCCTCAGCAGGGGAACTTGACACCCACACAGAAGACCCACCAGCCCCGTCCAGCACCCAAGACTCCATCCAGTTCTTTGATTTCCTCAACCCTTGGCTATTCCCTGAACCTTGTTATCACCCCAAACTGCTCTGACTCCAAGATCTTAAGCACAGGTACCCAGCTCCCTGATCATTCTGCCATCTTTCTCTCTGTTTCAGCATACCCAGGACAGCCCCCAGGCTCTCTGGCACCCAGACAGCTCGCTGGCTCTCCCGGCAGCTTCTCCTCTTCTCCCCACCCCAGTCTGCCCCTTCTTCCTGTCTTTCTTCCCCAGGTGTCCCCAACCCCACAGCCTCCCCTTCATTCTCTCTGGCCACAATGTTCCTGTCTGCCATTTTCCCCTCCTCCTCCCCCAAACATCCCAGCCAGACCCGTGCCTTGGCAGCCTTTTCCATCTATCCTCTTAGACTTCTGGGTCTTGCTGAAGAATCCACACCCACTGGGGCTGGTGCCACCTCTGATTGGTATCTCCACCTTCTGTGGGGGTCCCTGGTTCTACTCCCCAGCCCTGGCTGGTCCTCTCCATCCCACCCCCCACCATTCCCAAGACTTTTTCTCTATTACCTCTTCATTCTCTCCTTGGATCCCTTTCCTCCTGCCTTCCTGCTTCATACAGACAGGTGAGACTGTCAGTCCCACTTGGATCCCCACACCCTGGGCTGTGCCCCCCCACCACTCGCCCAGGACCCATCCTCATCCCTCCCCATTCCAGTGTGCTCACCAGTATCACTAGCTCTCTGTCAGCTCTTTCTCTGTCATCTCTCTTCCCTCAGCTTAGAGACAGTATCTGCTCACTCCTGTCTATAAGAACCCACCTTCACCTAGGCATGGTGGTGCATGTCTGTAATCTCACCCAGTACTTGAGAGGCTAAGACAAGAGGATCACAGATTCAAGGCCCGCCTCAACAACATAGCTAGACTCTCAGCAGCCTAGCAAGAATCTGTTTCAAAACAATAAATAATAGCCAGGTGTGGTGGCGCACATTTGTAATCCCAGTACTTGGGAGGCTGAGACCAGAGGATCCGGGTTTGCGGCCAGCCTCAGCTACTTAGTGAGGCCCTCCACAACTTAGTGAGACCCTGTTTCAAAATAAAGAATAAAAAATAGGTTTGGGGGTATAAAAAAAACAATAAATAATAATTTTTAAAAGGGACTAGAGAGCCAGGCGTGGTGGTGCACGCTTATAATCCCAGTACTTGGGAGGCTGAGACCGGAGGATCCAGGTTCATGGCCAGCCTCAGCTACTTAGTGAGGCCCTCCGCAACTTAGAGAGATCCTGTTTCAAAATAAAGAACAAAAAATAGGTCTGGGGGTATAGCTCAGAGGTAGAATGCCCCTGGGTTCAATCCCCAGTACCGCAAAACAAAAACAAAAAAGGGGGGCTGGAGGTGTAGCTTGGAGGTAGAATGTGCCTGGGTTCAATCCCCAGTACCACAAAAAAAAAAATTCTCAGCCCTAGATTTCCCCCTCTAGAAGCCATCCTACCTCTCTTTCCTCTTACTGCTCAGCCTCTTGATGTAGTAATTCGCGCTCCCACCCTCGCTTCTTCACCTCCCATTCACCATGCAAGCTCTCCCACACACCGCAGATCTGCTTACTGAGACCTCTACGTCTCCAGTTCTCTTAATCACTACATCCAGAGGACACCCCCGGTCCCTGCCAAACGTACCTTTTCCTTTCTACGGCATTTGATGCTGTTGTCCATCTGTCCCCCTGGAGAGTCTCTCATCCCGTCTGTACTGCCACTGCCCCCTGGCTTTCCTCCTGTAGCTTTTCCCTTTTCCCTGGGAGCAGTCTCTGGGTTTTAGTATTTGCCACAGTTCTGTCTTTTCCCCTCTTGTCGTCATTGACTTCAATGATAATTTCTGTTCTCATGGTTCCCCAGCTCTCTAACCCAGACCATTCTTCTGAGCTCTTAAGTGAAAATCTCTTCATTTCTGTCCAGGACCTTCAAGGTCAAACGTTAGGCCTGCCCCAGCTCTGCCCATCCCTCCAGCTTGATGTCCAGCAACTCCCACCACTCCCCACTTCTGCACATACGTGTGTACATACAGTTCAGCCACATTGTTGCATGCCTCCCTCATTGTACACATCATGTCCACTCTGAGCAGCCTCCTGCCCTCTTATCCCTCATGGCCTGCATTTCCTGATTAACCCCTCTATGTCCCTCAACCCTCTCCTCCGGGAAGCCCCCCCGGCCCCGCCCCAGGCCGAGTCCTATGATCTCCGTCAGTGCCCACACTGTGTCTCTGTCGCATTTCACTATGCCATTCATCCAGATCCTTCTCTGAAGCCCCCACTAAGCTGTCAAGTTGTGCGGGGACAGCTGTGGACCCCACAAGACATCAGAGTAGGGCCTGTAGAGTGTGCGTGGGCTGGGGACAGCATGTTCTAGTGCAGGGATTTGGAGGTGCCCTCCACAGAATTAACTGGACAGGCACTGTCAGACAGACAGAATTAAGGTAGATAGGCACCATCGCACTCACTCACAGGGCCAGGGCTCAGGGCTGCTTCACTGCAGGGCCTTGACCTCTGTCTCTCCCTCCCTCAGCCTACATGAAGCGGCGACACAGCTCAGTCAGCGACAGCCAGCCCTGCGATCCCCCCTCTGTGGGCATTGACTACAGCCAGGGCGCCAGCCCCCAGCCACAACACCAGCTGAAGAAACCCCGCGTGGTGCTGGCTCCCGAAGAGAAGGAAGCTCTGAAGCGAGCATATCAGCAGAAGCCATACCCGTCACCAAAAACCATCGAGGAGCTCGCCACCCAGCTCAACCTGAAGACCAGCACCGTCATCAACTGGTTCCACAACTACAGGTATGATCCTGCCATGGCCCAGAACCCCGGCCCCGAGAGGGTGGCCTTTCCCAGCATACACGGCACACAGGAGCCATGCTCTAGACTTGGCCAGCACTGGGGGCCAAGGACTGGTGTGTGGTCGGATAACTGGATTTTCATGTTGTTTGATTGAAGTTTTTAACTCCAAGGATGCAGGGCCAACTCCTTCCAGTCAGCGTCACTTAGTTAGCGACAATCCACATTTGCCACAACCAGGGAAAATATCACCTCTCGGCTGTATGGTCTCATAAGGGACAACGTGGACATTCATGGTACCCTGGTAGTGAACAGTTGTTTCATAGTGATTCTGTGATGTTTTCTCAGGGTCTTTTATAGTATGGTTTTCTAAATTAATTTGATTAGTTGTTTTTTTTTTTTTTTGGTTTTTGTTTTTTGGGTTTTTTTGTTGTTTTTTGTGTGTGTGGTATGGGGGATTGAACCCAAGGGCATTCTACCTCCGAGCTACACCCCCAACCCTATGTTTTATTCTTTATTTTGAAACAGGGTCTAAGTTGGAGGGCCTCACTAAGTAGCTGAGGCTGGCCGTGAACCTGCAATCCTCCTATCTCAGCCTCCCAAGTACTGGGATTATAAGTGTGCGCCACCACGTCTGGCTTAATTTGTTTAGTTTTATAATTAATTATTGTAAGAACCTTTCTTTTGGAGTTCATGAGTTGACAAAGACTTATTGAGCAGCTACTAGATCTAAGTAAATGTTTTAACCAACAGTACCTCACTTGATTCTCATAACCACATAAGGGATACAGCATTATCTTCATTCTGTAGATAAAAATATAAAACTCAGGGGGCTTGAGTAACTGGCCTGAGCAGGGGAGGGCCCCGTGCTCTCCTGGTAGAGGAAAGTAGCCTGGGATAGAATATTGAAATCCACCAAAGGAGCCGGGTGTGGTGGCGCACGCTTGTAATCCCAGTACTTGGGAGGCTGAGACCAGAGGATCCGGGTTCCCGGCCAGCCTCAGCTACTCAATGAGGCCCTCCGCAACTTAGCGAGGGCCTCATTGTTTCAAAATAAAAGAATAAAAAATAGGGCAGGGGGTGTAGCTTGGAGGTAAAATGTTCCCAGATTCAATCCCCAGTACCACCAAAAGAAAAAAAAAAAGAAATCCACCAAAGGACGCTGGATCGTTAGATATAGCCATAAGTAGACTCCCTGCTGCTAGTAACCAAGAGGCCAGCACTTGATGGAAATGGCCGATTCAGTGCCTTATGAGTGTCTCCATTGCTAGTACTCATCAGAGCATCGTTTTCTCTATGGTTCAGTAACACTGGGGTAGGTGCTCCTGGTTAAACCATGGCGACAATGCGCATGTGTGGCTGATGCAGGTGGGGGTCCCCACAGCTGCTCGCCTGGGCCTCGTGGCAGCAGCAGAGGATCACAGACCGCTGGAAGCTGGAGGGAGTAATTTGTGTCTCTGACTGGGGTCTCCCTCATCCTTAAGTTCTGCTGTGGTTCCTGAAGAGGCCTGATAAACCACCTAGGTTCTGAACAAATAGGGAAATTTTAAAATATTAGACGGGAGCCAAAGCACACTCTTATTGCCAAGAAAGGCAGAGTCACAAGATGGCAGCTTGGTGTGAGAGCCTAGTGAACCTGCTCCCTGAGCCCCAGGACCAGGCAAACTGGTCTCCAGAGGCAGCACTGCCCCAAGTGGGCCTCCCATGTGCCAGCTGGCTCCCTCAAGGACAAAGGAAGTAGAGGGACTAAGCACGACCTACTTGTTCATCCTGCGTGTACCAGTCAGATCAAGACAGAGGCAGAGGGAGGCCTGTAGCTAGGACCACGGAGCTCCCTGTCCACAGAAGGAATCATCAAAGAGTAGGAGAAAGAAATGAAAGAAAGTGAAGGAGAACATGGGCTGGGTGACAGGCAGTCCCTTTGTCACTTTATAGTTAGAATGTGTGCTGCACGTTACACCCACGTTCACCTGAGTGCATAGCTCTCACTGTTGTGGAAGCACTGGAGCTCCAGAGCCCTGCGGTTCTGGACACAGGTGCTTCCAATGCCACAGAATGCCTCAAATCATTCCCCAAGGTCCCCCCATGGGCCTCCTGGCCAGGACATGCTTCCATAGGTTCCCCAGTTGTTCTCCTTGTCTGTTGGCCTCTGACCGCCACAGTAACATCCATCCAGTGGTGGCCAGCTGGTATTGTAGAGATGCCTCGTTTTTGCATTTAGCACAAGCAAACTCAACTATCTGCCCTTGGCAGAAACAGAGAGGGAAAGGGAAGAAGAGCAGTAGGAACTCCAGATTAAGAAAACAAGCCAGTTGCAGTGGCCCATGCCTATAAATCCAGCTACTCTGAAGGCTGAGGCAGGAGGATCACAAGTTTGAGGCCAGCCTCAGCAACCTAGTGAGACCCTGCCTCAAAATGAAAAGGGCTGAGGATGAAGAAGGAGGAGGAAGAGGGGAAGGAAGGAAGGAAGGAAGGAAGGAAGGAAGGAAGGAAGGAAGGAAGGAAATGAGCCCATGGTGGGTGCTCTGAAACCTTCTTTCAAACAGCACAACAGAGCAGGCTGGGCTAAGTCAAATGGGAGCACTAAGGGCAGCAGGATGAGTTTCAGCTGCAGAGATGTGGAAGACTGGCCTGGAGGAGGGTGAGATGGGCAGGGCTCAAAAGGATGACTGTACTAGGGATGAATTTAATAAGCTACAAGATAGGGTAAATAAGAAGCGAGCACCAGGTCATTTCAGAATTGGCCTAGGCTGGGGAGTAGCTCAGTGGTAGAGTACCTTCCTAGCACATGCACCCTGAGCACTGTACCCAAAAAAAAGGGGGGAGGGATTGGCCTAATGCTCAGAGAATAGAAGTCACTTGCCTAGGGCCACCCAGCAGGTAGTTGCAAAAAGAGGTTTCACGGAGCACTCTGTTCCTGGCTTTAGTTGGTTCTTCCATTAAATTCTCAGTGCAGACCAGCTTGCTCTGGTAATACCACAGAACTTTCTATGAAGATTGGCACCCATGCACTAAGTGTGTTAAATGCCTAAAGGAAGGCAGTTTCTTCCCTTCTTTCCATAGAGGTTAAACAGGGAAAGTTAATTGGGACCCTCAGGGAGTAACGCTTGTGTTCAGTTTTTGCTCCCACCAGAAAAACAGCGCTTCTTTATCCTTTTCCCCTTAACTTGAGGAATTTAGAAATATCTCAAGCTGCCCATTTTCCCCAGGAATAGAGTCAGGAATGCCAGAGCAATACACAAGGACACTGACCTCCTCCTGGAACAGCAGGTCCACCTGGTGGAAGCCCTGATGAGCCTTAAAGCCATGGCACCCTGCAGACTGCATGGCTTGTCTAGAAACCAGAACCAGGACTAAGGGTGTAGCTCAGTGGGCTCTGGGTTCAATTCCAGCACCAAAGTTAATAAATTAATTTAAAAAATAAAAATCAAGCTGTGAATGGTGGTGCACACCGGTAATCCCAGTACTTGGGAGACTGAGACAGGAGGATTGCGAGTTCAAGGCCAGCCTCAGCAACTTAGCTAGACCATGTTTCAAAATAAAAAAATAAAAAGAGCTGGGGGTGTAGCGTAGAGGTAGAACACCCCAGGGTTCAATCCCCAGTACCAAAAATAAATAAATAAATAAAAATCAGAGCCACTCCTGGAACCTCTTCTTTTTTTTTTTTTTTTTTTTTTTGCGGTACCGGGGATTGAACCCAGGGGCATTCTACCTCCAAGCTACACCCCCAGCCCTATTTTTTATTCTTTATTTTGAAACAGGGTTTCACTAAGTTGCAGAAGGCCTCACTAAGTAGCTGAGGCTGGCCACAAACCTGGATCCTCGGGTCTCAGCCTCCCAAGTACTAGGATTACAAGTGTGCGCCACCATGTCCAGCTTGGAACCTCTTCTTTCTAGATGGAAGATAATATTCCTAATTGAAAGTTTTTGGTTTTGCCGTGCTGGGGATCAAATGCAGGGCCTCATGTACCCTAGGCATGCACTCTACCACTGAATTACCCCCTAGCCCAAGATGATATTCCGTATGAACATGGAGACAAGTCTAGGCTAAGAAGGATAAGTGTCTTTTCTGTCAGTCATATCTTCTGTGCCAAACACTGAGCCATGAGTGTTATAGCTGGGTCATCTCATTAAATCCTCCAACACTCAAGCAGTGCCATTGGTCCTGTTTTACAGAGAAGGATCCCATGTGTCAACCAAGCTAGCAAGTGTGGAGGCCCAGACCCAGAGCCCGGCTTGACAGTATCCCTCCCACCCCTAGCCCTTTCCTCTGCCTTAGTGCTCAGAGCAGGCGTTCGCTCATTCAAAAGGCAGCTGAGTAGTAAAAACAGTGACTCTTCTTGCTTGTCTACTTTGTACCCAATATTATACATTTCATATTTTATTTAATCTTCATAATATCTCTGCAAGGAAGATGCTGTTCTCCATGTTTTTCAGATAAGAAAACCAAAGTTCAAAAGCTCAAGGTCACTTGTCCAAGTTGCAAGGTCAATAATGTGGCAAAGCCAGATTGCAAACCCAGGTTCATGTGGTTCCAAAATGTCTGTGTTCTGTGTAGAGGCCTGACTAGGACCAAACCTTAGCTGCCCATCTAGCCTGCCACCTCCTAGCAGGGCGGTGCATCGTCACTGCCAGGGGGCTTGGAGCCAGTCAAGAGCAGGGCCGCCAACACAGCGCCAGAGACAGGGCACAACAGCTGCCATTTCCCAGGCCCCTGAGGTCACCCCAGGGAGGGAGGAAAGCCTGTTACCAGGGCTTCTCAGAACCCTACCTTTCTGAACCAGAGCTCCAGAATCTTCAGGACAAGGTTCTGAGCTCGTTCTCTGTAGGAAGCAAGCAACTATGGAACAGGGTAACAGCTGCCCCAGAGTTGACTCCACTCAACAGAACCTCACTTTACAGAAGGCTCTCAAAAAGCATTTCCCAGAAATTATTCCCACTCGAGCTTGATCCCAGGGCTTTGTGCAGGACACTGGACTTGGTGTTGATTCACCTAAAGATGCTTCCTCAACAGTGGACACTTGCCTGTCATCAGAGGCTTTTTCAGCCCTCAGGGAGAAACACCTAGCGAGAAAGACTGACTGAGGATAGCACTGCGAGCATGAAGGAAGAATTTAACAAGAGCCCCTTCATGATGCCACTAAGGGCTGCAAAGCAGGGAAAACCAGGGCCACGGGGGCCTGTTCCTCTCTTAAAGGGAGACTGCTCTCCCTGCCTGCAGTAGATAATAGTGTCTCAGTAAAATTCCCTGGGGCATGTTTCCCATAGCAGGCTATAGGAGGCTAGACTAAAACTTTCTTGATGTATTGGAGCATGTATTTGGTATCCTTGATCAAGTGTCTCTTCCCTGGTTTCTCCATTCAGAGGAGGGAATTAGTCAAAAATACAGTTTGGTGGAATCCTGCTAGAAGCCCCTGACCTTCCGAGACTCAGAGCTGGAAGTGGAAGATTTCCGCTTTCGGCACTGTTCAATAATTGGTTCTCTTCCATGAAGTCCTGATGAGGACACAGTGGGTACCAAGCAGCTTCATTTATTAATTCAGTCAGCATATATGACCGTGCTGGCTGAACACCATTCTGTGCACATATGCTAGGTGCACAGAATAAAAGGCACCAGGCCAGGATGGAGGGGAGGAAACATGCCATTCAATAAGTACGTCTGCGCTTTCTCCTGGTGAAAGATGGCATCCCAGTGCGCAAGGAGGGCTGGGACACAGCGCAGCAGGGGGTGGGGAGGCCGGGCCTATGCGCAGGGCCGCGTCTCTCATGTTCCCTCCACTTGTGTCTTGTAGGTCTCGGATCCGCAGGGAACTGTTCATTGAAGAGATTCAGGCCGGGAGCCAGGGCCAGGCCGGCGCCAGCGACTCACCATCATCGGCGCGAAGCGGCCGGGCGGCGCCCAGCTCGGAGGGCGACAGCTGCGACGGCGTGGAGGCCGCAGAGGGCCCCGGCCCCGCCGACGCGGAGGAGCAGGGCGGCCCCGCGGCCGCCAAGTCTCAGGGAGGGCCGGCCGAGGCGGCCGCGGCCCCGGCGCAGCGGGAGGAGGCGCCACGGCCAGCGGAGAAGGCGGAAGCGCTGCCCTCGGGGACCCCGGGCCCGGACGACGACGGCGCCCCCGCCGCCGAAGACGCGGGCCGGCCGCCCCAGGGCCCCGCCGACGGCCCGGCGCCCGTGCCAAACCCCGCCGCGCCCGCGGCCGGGGAGGACGCCGCTACCTCAGCCGCCGCGCCCGCCGAGGGCCCCTGCGCCGCCCGGGACGGCGCCGAGCGCAGCGCCGCCTTGCCAAGCACCAGCGCGCCCGCGCCGGGCACCGCGCGCAGGCCCAGCTCGCTGCAGAGCCTCTTCGGCCTGCCCGAGGCGGCGGGCGCCCGGGACTCGCGAGACAACCCGCTGCGGAAGAAGAAGGCCGCGAACTTGAACAGCATAATCCACCGCCTGGAGAAGGCCGCCAGCCGCGAGGAGCCCATCGAATGGGAGTTCTGAGGGCCGCCCGCCCCGCCAGCCGCGCCCGCGCCGGCCGCCCTGGGCCGGTGGCCCCGGAGCGAGCAGCAGCAGCGGGGCCGGGCGGGCCTGGTCGGCGGGGCGGGCGGGAGGGCGACTCGGCGGCCAGGACCGTGTTGCGCACTTACCGCCCTGCGGGCCACAGGGCAAAATCGCCATAGGCCAAGGTGCATATAGAAAACAAAGGAGCATTAAGCCCAATCTATGTCGTGTTTTCAAGGAAGAAAACGGAAATGTGTAGTCGAGCTTTTTTGTACCCTGAAGTGTTTTTTTTATTGCCCTAAGTGATTTCCACAGGTTCTGGAATAACTCTTACAGCTTTGCCTTGCGCCCTCCTCTTCGTGTGGGCTTAAAAAAAAATCAAACCCACATATTAAAAGGGGGCTTTTTATCTGCCATCTGATGGCTTCAGAGCGATAATACACTATTATCTTCTTAAACCAGGAAAAAAAAGGGGGGGGGATTTTTCAGAAAAATTAAAAAAGAAAGTTTTTGTAGCTGTTCAGTTGCCACTAAGAGATTGCACAGTCAAACCGACTCTAAACACACTAGTTTGGATTCCTAAATATTTTCAAGAAAAGAATCTTCTCGTTTGAAACTTTGAATTAAAATAAAACACATTTACTCCACATATTTTTTAACAAAAAGAAAAGTCACATCAGGAAAATATCTGATTTTGTGGTAGCCGACGTAGTGTTTTCTTGTACGTGAATAGAATCCTGACATGTAGTGCACATTGATCCATAGCTTTAACTGACTCTGGGCTTTTGCTGACCAGGGTTTGTTTAATACACTCCATTCTAGGCCAAATCAGGACAAAAAGAAAAGATCCGAATCTAGGTATTTTATAATCTGCTTTTTAACCTCTAACCGCAGAGCACGCTGATCAGACCTCATATCTCGGAGGTTTAGGAGACAAGTTAGAACTGTAGCATGTACCCATTCATTTTGTTTAATTTATGGTGTCTTCGTCGTGTTCGCGCGTCTGCGCATGTGCGAGCATTGAAAGAAAGGGAAGAGTAGGCCGGCAAGGTCGCAGCAGACAGTCCTGGGGCCGGGCGGCCCCACCCACGCAATCTGCACGTCTTTCCTTGGCACTGAAGGCACCTCACCTCACACCACTCTCCTGGGCGCCTGATGGACTGAGCCACCCAGAGGAAGATGCTCCCTGGGCCTGGGCAGGGCTGGTGCGCATGGGCGCACTCTCTCTCTCTCCCCTTCTTCCCACCACAAGCACTGATGACCCTATCGAACTCGTGGGAAGCTTCCTTCCCTGCAGAAGAGAGAACGTGGCAGTCTGGGCTCCGCTCCCGCCCCCGTAGAGAAGCCCAAACTCACACCAAAACGTTGATGCTCTTCACTTCCAGACCAGACCATTGGCCCTTCATCCATTTCGCCTCTCGGAAGGTTCTTTTATGCACAGGTTAGGGCAGTCTAAGTACAAATCAGAAGTCTAACTTGTCTCGGATTCCTCCTGTTGTCTATGTGTATATGCGTGAGAATAGAGGTGGATGAGAGTGTGCGTGCGTGTGTGTGTGCAATTTTATACGTCTGTGTATTTTCTTAAGTACCTGTGCACACATAGAGTGCATTACTGCCACCTTTTTCAATAAGCTGTTTTATCAGTTATGGCTTCTACAAGTTTGCTAATTTAGACTCCTTTATTGCCATATCTTTAAACTAACAATAGATGATTTCGGTATATATATATTTTTTTTTGCTTATTTATAGGTGCTGTATTTTATTATCTGATTGTTAGGAAGGGATGAAAGGGGCAAATATTCTTTAGAGGGATAGACTGCCGGCAGTATTGGGTATAATTTACAAGATGTAGTTGTCATACTGTATATTACTGATTGAAAACTTTTTGACCGTATTGTGTATCATTGAAACCTTTGTCTTAGGTCAACATCTTTGGATGACATTTTAATGGTGCATTCATTATTTCTTAAGTTTAATTAATATTACTTTTTTTGATTTGGGGGGGTGGGAGGGAGTTCTAATTTTAAAGGTATGCTCCCGCTATTACACCTCAGTGTGCTTGTTATTACTTAACGTGTAGGACTTTGACTGTAAGATGTGAAACCACATTTCTTGCATGATGTTTTAGAAATTATGTATTTCATTTACAGTCTTTTAACCTGCAACTGCAGCACTTAGTTCAAGTTTTCACAAATTTAAGAGTCACTACACTAAAGACAATGCCTTTTCATGAATAAGAAGTTTCCAGAAGGCTCTAGGAGGCTGGGAGGCAGGCCCTTTGTTTGTCTTTGGATGGTTGCATCATTTCTGAACTTGAAATCTGGTTCAGTAAGAAGAGAACTCAAGATGGAGGAGCTTAAGGGGAAATGGATTAACATCCGGCTCGATGCAGGTGCATTAAGAAGAGGGAGTTCACGCCAGGGACTCTTAGGACGGTGAGGAGCAGAGCTGCTGATGGTACTGTGGTGTCCTCTCCACAAAAACCTCAAGGGAACTTTGTCACATGGGTGATAAACCTCTGAATATCTACTTTTCATTTAGAAAGAAAAGCAGAGAGTACACAGGAACTGTTAGACTAGTATTTTAGTTTTAAAGGCATGACTGTTAGTTACCAGGTGTCAAATCTGAGGAGACTGAAAAATCTAGATGTGTCCATCCTCATGGCCAAATGGTAACAGTCAAAAGCAGCCACTTTGGCTCTTCCAAGCAATTTAGTCATTTTGTTATTGTTTTGTTTTCGTTTCTTTAATTTTGAACTGGGTTATTGTTGATTTCCATTCTATCTTTTCTGCCAGACTTGCATCTGGGTGCTCGATACAATCAGTTGGTTAGGTTGCGCTCGCAGTTCTGTGTTTGTATTTTTTCTCTATTATTTATTTTTTTTAATTGAGATCCCAACCGTACGATCTTTGTGTTAAACTAGTACTGTCTGTAATACTTCCAAGAGCTGCCACTAAATAACCCAGAAACCTGTGGAGGGGGAGCATCCCCTTCCTCATGGGCCCCTCAGTTTGAGTCCAAGCGTTCATCTTTCATCTTGATAAGCAATATTCAAGTGCCTTGAACAGCGCCCCTCTGCATGGTGACCTTCCACTGGCTGGTGATCCAAGCAGTAGCTCCCACAGGCAGTGCCCCTCCTCTTCTTTATGCTCTATCAGCTTAAAAAGCTGATTTTGTACCTCTCCCTGGGGGAAACGGTTCCATATAAAACACTAACACTTAATTACAAGCTCCATTATACCATTTTAAATGGCTTATTTTTGTTAATCAGAGGCAGCATTCATAACTTCAGGTTCCTGCCATTACTGAGCTGGCTAAGTGGAGGCCCAGCATAAAATCAGAGCCTCTTGACCCTGGCTTCCTGCCCAAGTCCCTTCATGGTATCCCAGGTAGCGGGTGTGTAGGTTCCATCCTAGACTCCTGCCCATTCACTTTCACCCTAGCCTGCTCACAGGTCACCTCCTCTTTGGAACTTCTCCATCAGTCAGGCTGCCTGGTTTCTGTCTACCAGGCCTCTCTTTAGAAATGATTGTCACAGCCATTTTGTTGGACTTGGTTATTTTCTCTAACCAGCCTGCCTGAGGAACATAATGACTTAAGCCACCTTATAGTCATGTCCTGCAACAGGATCAGGGCAGGTGCCCCGGGACACAGGCTTGGGAGAGATCTCTAAGAAATGCCAAGTTCACAGTAGTTCACAGGACTACTCTCAAACCACACCACCCCATGAAAGTAAACGAGCAAAAGACAGCTGCTCGTGGCCTCCCTGGGACTGTTCCTTATTCCTTCAAAGCACAAGCATCTCCTGGCCGGCTTCCTTCCTGTCGGAATCTCCGTGTCCTCCCCACTGAAAAGACACCCTGTCTGATGTGGACAGTCAGGTCTGGTTGGTGGCCAAGGCCCAGAGTGCAGCAGAGCTTTGGCCTCATGACAGCTCTGTCATGACAGCTCTGTGCTGTCATGGCCAGGAGAGACGCAGCCCCTTGCCACCCCCTGGGACCCACATGGCCAGCTCTCATACCCTATCTGCCCTCTCTGCTGGGCCAAGGTTGGTTGTGTCTAATCTGGAAGGGAGGCTCTGGACATCGGCTGGCTACGCTAAGATCATGCAGCAGTGACGCGCTCAGAGAGATGGGAGCCAGGGTCCCCAGAGGAGTTCAGTCATAGGCAGGAGCCTTCCCTGCTGTGCTCAGACCTCATTTCTTTGTTCCTCCAAACTCATGTCTTTTTTCACAGGGGTGATCCATGAACTCTGGACGTTCTATGCAATGTTTCTCTTTCCTCTGATTTTAGAAAAACAAATCTCACTGGAAAGTAGCCGAGGAGGCAGGGAAAGATACCCATGTCATTCTGGGATTAGAACAAAGTGACGTGGGAGTGATCACCAACGAGATCGTAAGCCTTTGCCTTAAGAGCATTGCGACAGGTACTGATGGGAACAAACATCTGCCCAGTTGTCACCCAACGCCACCACCTAAGGCCTATCAGCCAGCCATGCAGGGGAGATGGAGTGATGCAAGGGCCCAGGAATGCGTGGCAGGCTCTTAACTGCATAAATTTAGGCTGGGGGTTTGGCTCCCACGGCTGGGATGCCCCCGACCTGTTTTGGATGTACCCCTCATCTTCACACTCATTTGTCCCCGTCTACCTCACTAACCTGTGCTCTTCACCTAATGTCAGCCCTCAGCGCTGGGAGGCACGTGGCTGAAGGATCTACAGATGTGGCAGACGGGAGCATCTCTCGGCCTGGAGGGTGGCTTGTAGGTCTCTTTCCTTTTGTACCATCATGGACGGATAGCTGGGCTCATGGATTTTTCTCTTGGCATCCACCTATTCCTGAAGCTCCAGCAGCTGTTTCCTTTGCAGGCAGGGGTGGTCTCAGGCCTCAGAGGACCTTGTCTTTAGTCAGCCTTTGTTTTCTGCACATTCCTGCACAGCTGTTGAGATCCATCACAGCGATCCCCCTCGCCCTGGGCTGCTGCAGATGGCCAGTGAGCATGCCTCCCTGGGAACTCCATAGTTGTTCCTGTCTCTCTCGTCTCGGGCACTGGGGTCATGTCTTGGGCTTCACTGTGAGCCTTGTCGCGAAGATCAAACATCGCAAGGACAGGAAAGGAGGATTCATGTGGCTTTCTCCGGCCTGTTTGCCTGGTCTTCTCTTGTTCCCGAAAGAATTTGCCAGTTTCTGTTCAGTGCCGAAGAAAACTAGCTCCCAGGGCTGCTGGTTGATGTGGGTCCCCACTCTGGTGGCCAAAATGTTCTTCTGATGGGAAGTGGGAGCCTAAGCATTTGTGTCTTCATTGTGTGCTTGGGCACTTGCCAGGAAAAGCTCACTTTTGGAAATTCCTACAGTGCCGCCATTGCTGCAGTTTCACTGGGGCCCTGGTGACACTAGGGAAGTCTGGGTGACCACCAGGGCAAGGCTTCATGCCCCGCATGACAGGTGGTGGCCTGGGATTCTAACATGAAGTAGCTCCATGCCCTGGTGGTCTGTCCCAGCACAACCAGCCCACCTGCATGCTAAGGGAGTGGTCCAGCTCAACGAGGTTATTTTCATTCCTATTGCTTCTCCCTTTCTATAGATGAAAACCACCAGGAAAAGAGAAAACAAGTTCCCAAAAGATCCAGCCTGTGAAACCCTTAGAAATGGGCTGAAGGCTAAGGCCAAGACCCTTGGGGTTGATCAGGGTAGAAGAAGGGGTGCAGGGACAGCAAGCCCTGGCCCCAGAAGCCCCTGTGGCCGGTGCACCTAATCAGGGAAGTAGAAGGAAAAGCTGTTTCCTCCCACCCACCCCACTTCCAGGACCTTCCCTGTCCCATCCTGCCTCTGCCACCACCCCTCCAAAGATCCCCTGTCCACACTGTTAGTGGCATCTCAAGTTTTCATTTTTGGATGAAGTGACATTTAGCTTTAACAAGACATTTCCAAAGCGCCTAGTCTCCTCCAAAATGCTAACTTTAAAAGTTCGGCATTGTAGGCGAAGAATCCTGAAAAAAAGGCTAGGAAGAGAAAGACATTAGGCTATGCATAAGTGTGCACTTCCCCGTCCCCCGTTACTCAGCTTTTGAAATGCCTTTGAGTTGCTCTTCACAGATTGTTTTAGTTTATTCATACTGTTAAGAAGTATAGTCTTCGTTACTGTAATTTCTGTCGTGTTTGGGCTTTAATTTCTACCCCAAAATACACTATATGCTATGTATCAAGCTTTCTGTGATCAGAAAGGAAAGGTGCCTTAAATCCCAATGTCACGGCTCTGTCCCTATGGAAAATAATCAGAAGCACAGTGTACGGAAGGGTTGGGACTTCCGTTAGCAAAACAAGACACCATTCAGCAAGATTGCATTGAAGTGGCCCGGGGCTACTTTTGTTTTATAATTCTTTTCTCCCTCCTTTTTCTTCTTCTTTTGTTCTTGTTTGGTAGTTTGCTTTAAACAGAAAGCACTTAAATAGATGACTACGTGTAAAAGCTCTGTGCAATAGAAATCATGCTTCTTCATTTTGAAAAGATAGCGTATTGCACACCAAATGAACTCAAAGTAAGCTTTAGACCAGGATGTTTCAGGTTGTGGATGAGAATATTCACTGTAGCTCCATGTGTTCATGAACCGAAGGGGAGACAGGCCGCTTGGGCCTTACAGTCCCCCAGCCTGCCCCTGGCTGACCACTGAGTGCACCGGCCTGGCAGGGCATGGGGGGGGGACAGGGGCAGGGGCGCCTGTGATTCCACAGCTGAGAACCTTCCTGAGGGTCCGAGACCACAGCCATCCCTTCCAGCATTTAACCTTGTTTCCTTGAGATGGACTGACTGCTACTGACCTGCTAGTGTGCGTGAGGATAGTTATGAGGGTATTTCCTTGAGAAGAAAAAAAAATTATTTCTATCCTCTTCTATTTATTGTTAGGTTAATCATTTAAGTACTTATCAGGAGTGTGTTATTTTGTGTTGTTGTTGTTGTTGTTGTTGTTGTTACGAATGCTTTTTGCTGTCACTCCAGTGGTTACTGTACTCGGCCATCCCCCTGTCCCGCAGAGAACTGAAGAGCCTGTGGGATTGCTTGGGGTGGGCAGAGGGGACTTCTCTGGCAGAATCACACATCTGTCTCCTGAGTAGCCACTCAAAACCGGTGGTCTCTGTGTGTCTTAACTGTTGAAATGAAGACAGTTGATGGACAAAAGCTGCCCGCACGAGCAAGCGCCAAGCGGAAGCACGCTCGTGCGAGGGGCTACAGAGGAAACAGGAAAGCCAAGTTCAGTTCCCCAAAGCCTCCTAGAGCCTCTGGTAATACTTCTGGGTTCATGAAGATTTGGAGAGCCCTGGTCAGAGAGGGCACAGTGACCTGGCAAAACCATCACCTCCAAGCGAGGGCATGGTCTCTTGCCAGGCCCGCACAGATTGCTGTGTTTTGGTTGGTTTTTGTTGTCGTTGCTGTCCTTGCACACAAAGTTGGTCAGAACCATCTTGTGAAGCAACCGGTGTTTCTTAGCACCAGCGGTAGCTGGAGGCCTCACACCTAGGAGGTGGTGGGCAGGAGCCCCTTTCCCCTGCGGTGTGGCTCCGTGTGGAGGAAGAGCTTTCTGTGGCTCAAAGCACAGCCAACAGGACACCCATTGCTTGCTCAACAGGGCTGAAAGTGCAGTGGGCTGGCCTCAGCCTGTGGGCTCCACCTCCCTGAACTGCTGCCTCTATCCCCAGAGAGCCCCTGGCCCACTCCCACGTGGCAGAGCATTTCCTTTCGTGCCATGACTTTT